>CM046428.1:15796046-15882173 GCA_025506505.1 Flaveria sonorensis
TCTCATCCACTCACAGCCACTTTCAAAATATTAAAATATTTATGGGTTGTACCGTGATTCCTCAAATATAAGGAATCTCGGTACAACCCTTATAAACTTTCTTTCTCATTCACTTACAACCACTCACAACCATCATTTATAATATAGGGCACACACTCACATAAAAATAGGAAACGGGCTGTGAATGCTCTTAGGCCGTACTATTCAACTACGTTACTGTAAAAAGAAATTCTAAGAGTAAATTACCATTTGCATCCCTGGCGTTTTTCCATTTTAACCGTTTGAATCCCTATAGTTTCAAAGCCTTGATTTGCCCCCTAATGTTTTATTTTTGTCTCCATTTGAGTCCTAACCCTAACACCGTTAGAGTTAAACGTTAGTTTTCTATAAATTGACAAAAACACCCTTAATCATCATTTTATTCAAACCCACCCCCACCACATCTGATGTGAATCATCATCATCATCAACCTTACCTCCACCTATCATCTCTCTCTCTCTTTCTAGGTAGTCCACAACCACCGCCACTGCCAAATCAAGACCACCACCACCGTACTCGCCATTAACCCGTGACTACCATCTCCATCCTCCTAAACTCCTTCAAATCACCACCACTTTCACAATTCCCCTTAAAACTCCATCATCTTCAACACCCACAACTTCACTATCACTACGTTTTAACTTCCCACCACCATCCACCCCTAAATCCAACCAAAACACAAACCCCACAAAGAACAAATAAAACCCCACAAACTCAATTGTCTGCCACAGGTAAATCTCACCGTTAAGATACACACAGAACATAAACAAAGCAAAAATCAAGTAAAACCCACATCTCTAATGAACATCGCAAGCGAAACTCCAAATGGTGTTGTATAGATCGTAACAAACCCTACAACAAGAGCCGAGAAAAAAAACCCTAGCTAACAATATCGCCCCAAACCCGGTTCGGGCATTGCCACCATGGGGAGCACCGTTGTCTAGGGCTAGGAGAGTGACAACACCCATGCTTGGGGATAAATTGAGGTGATTTGAGAGCTTTGTGACGACGATTGAGAACCGATCTTGTGTGATTTTGACGAGAAGGTAGAAATGGAGAATGAGGGTGAGGGTAAGGGTGAAAAGGGGATTGAGAGGAATTGGTGGTGGTAGAAGATGCAGAAGTTTAGGTGATTTATCGTTGGGTGGGTTGTGATTAACAATGGGGTGAGGTTCGATGGTTAGAAGTGATGGTCTGGCTGGTGTTGGCGGTGGTGGTGATGGTTCAGATGATGATGCTGAATGATGATAAATATGAATGGATAAAATTATAAAAAAAGGATTAAAAGACATTGATAAAAATACCCTTAGAAAAGACAAATGATGTGGGGCCTATTAACAGACTTGACTAACACCGTTGGTCATTTAAATTCAAATGGTTACATAATAAAAACATTTGATGCAAATGGTTAAAAATAAAAACGTCAGGTATACAAATCGAGGCTTTGAAACTATAGGGATTCAAACGGTTAAAATGAGAAAATATCAAGAATGCAAATGATAATTTACTTAAATTCTAAAACTAAGAGGCATCAAACATAGTATGCTTATACCTTTTTTATTTTTAAACTTTTTTGAATTCCGAATATACCATTGTTTGATTTGATTTTTATGTAGGTATTTTTAAACTTTTTTGAATTTCGAATATACCATTGTTTGATTTGATTTTTATGTAGGTTTTGGTATACAGTCAAATACAATATTTTTATACTTTTTTATTTATAAACTTTTAAAATATGATGATGTTGCATTAACGTCATCCCGACCAAGCCGGCTCGAATGCGTTACAACATGCTTATTTTAAATACGACATGTTTTTACCATGTTATATTTAAATTCTTAAAATATAATTTACGCTTTGGTATAAGTTTTATTCCAAAGCTATTATTGAAATTTGATTACTATTGTCTCATGATTTTAGCAGTGTTGTAAAAATCGTTATGCGCTAGTCGGACGGTGAGATAGAGACTGGGGATTAATCGGTTAGGAGATTTTATATGTATTTTTTATAAATTATATATATAGTTGACAATATACAATAGCTTGTTCACTTGTTGTTGAGTAAGTTTCATGTTTTTGTTGCAAAATTAGTAAACCATTTACCAATTATCAAGCACCAAGAGTCTAAGAGACTAACCAAAACCGATGGTTGGAACGTGGAAGGACTGCTGGAGACTCGGCGCGGAGAGGAGTCACGGCGCAGAGGTGGGTCGCGGCGCAGAAGCGTGTCGCCGGAGCAGAGCAGGTCGCCGACGGCCCGACGCAAAGGGTCAGATCTAACTTAATAAGCAAAAATATGCCGTTGACCGACTTTGACCGCCTAGAAAAAACACCTCCGATTACACCGATTAACTCCGATTACTACCGATTAATCCCGATTTCTTCCGCCTAGGACCGACTAGCGATTAATGGCGCCGATTAGATGAAATCGACAAGGCTAGGGGCCGAATACCGATTAATCGGCCGCCTAGCTCGATTTTTACAACACTGGATTTTAGTTGATGTTTATGTTATGCATTTTGATTTAAAGAAGCAAACATAAAATACAATCATCAAAACGTACAAGTTACAACATAACACATATATGAACAATTCTCACAAAGCTCTTGGTTTAGCCACAATGGTGGAATGCTTCAAGATATGCAAACTAAACTGTCCACCTTTCTCAGTCGTATCAACCTTCGACTGCCCTGGTGGTGGCAACAGCTCGAAATTCTGCACCAGTCGCCCGATCGTGATCCCGAGGATCGGCAATGCCAGAATAATCCCGGGACAACTCCTCCTCCCGACACCGAAAGGCAAATACCTAAAGTCATTCCCATTAGCCTCCACTTTACTTTCCTCTTCAAAGAACCTCTCTGGTCTAAACTCCTCTGGCTTCTTCCATTGGTCGGGATTGTTGGCGAGCCACCAGGCGTTCACCAAGATCTTGCTCTCGGCGGGTATGTCATACCCGCCGAGCTTCGCGTCGTGTAGGTTCATGTGTGGGACCAAGAGAGGGATCGCCATTCGAAGGCGAAGGGTTTCCTTGATCACGGCTTGGAGGTAGGGGAGCTTGTGGAGGTCGGGCTCGGTGACTTGCACACCGGGCCCGAGCTTCGTGTCGAGCTCGTGCCTGAGTTTCGCTTGGATCTCAGGGTGGTTCACGAGCTCGGCGATTCCCCATTCGATAGACCATAGAGTTGTCTCAATAGCTAAAAGTAATCAAACAGTAAACAGAATCAAAATCCAATCAACATACAAACATAAAATCAATCCTAACAGGCAAAAGTCAAAATTAAAGCGCTATCCACACGCATTTAGTCAAATATGTGACTTTGCATCATACGAATTGATGAACAGAGTAAGAAAGCATACCTGCAACATTGATGTTCTCAACGATGTAAAGAACATTGTCTTCATTGATCTCCCCTTTGTCCTTAGCTTCAAGTATATGATCAATCGCACATTTCAATTGGTTGTTATCCATGCTCTTTGTGCTTCCCATCTTCCTGTTAATTCATTCAACAAACGAACAAATCACGATCACTAACGATGATCAGAAGAACACGAAATTAACCAAATCAATCGAAGATTGTTCGAAAAACTCACTTCCTCTCATCAACAAAATAATCCTTGAACAGCTGCAACCTCTTCTCCTTCACCTCCTTACAAAGCTTCAAATAGCCTTTCAGAAACGGCCTCAAAATGGGAATAAAATCGCCATAGTTATACTCAAAGCTCTGCGCCAAGCGGCTCCTCTCACCATTCAACGCCTTAAGCTTCAAAAACAACGGATCATCCTCACTCTCAAACCGCCGATCAAACATGATCCTAAACATGTTATTATACATCATCAGCTGCAACCGTCGGCGGATGACCACACCGTCGGTCGCGGCCGCAGGATTCCGCCTGACATCCTCCACCACGGCGGCGGCCTCCGCCTCCCACCCGTACCGATACTGCTGCACAACCTTGTTCGTGAAAAACGGCACCGTCATGATCCGGCGCATCTTCCGCCAATGCTCACCGTAGACGGTGAAGACCATATCCTGACCTTTTCCGGTGAAGATGTCGAAGACGACGTTGCGTGTGCGAGATCCGAACTCAACGCCTTGTGTGTGGAGCACTTCTCTAGCGAGATCCGGTGAGGATACGACGACGAGGTTGCGTTGGCCCATACGCAAGAGGAAGATTTGGCCGAAGCGTCTGGCGAGGTCGGTGAGGTTGCGGTGGTTGAGGTCGTCGCCCACTTGGAGCCAGTTGCCGAAGATGGGCACCGGAATGGGGCCCGGTGGGAGCCTGAAGCGTTTGCCCCGAAGCTTGGAGATGAAGATGGCGCCTAGGATGGAGGCGAATAGGGCCAGGAGACTTTTCTCCAGGAGGAGGAGATCCATCGTGGTTGATTGCGGTTGTTCGTGCCGGAGGTGGTGGTGTTGCTGGTGGCTATATAGGTGGTGATGGGGGTTAGGTGGACGTGAAGTTGGTAGGCGGATTGGTGGGTAACGGCGTTAGTTTATTTGACGGAAATTGTTTTCTTTAGCTGAATTGCAAATTGAAAATACGGAAAATTTCTTAAAATGTGTTTTCAATACGAGATTTTTTCTTCTTTTTATCCAGGGGATACTCATAATGTTCTCATTCCACAGAGTTGTATTCGTTTCTTATATGGAGTTGGCCGAACTTTCGTTTAACAAAAATGATTTGTTTTTAGGTCAAAATACGGTTGATCGAACCTATTTAAAGTTTATTTAAATCGAACTTACAACATGGTCGAACGACCCTATTTAAAGGGGCATTTGAGAATTTTCTGTTAAAAATATCTTTTTTTTTTACATATCATCAAAATTATTACTTTTATAAAGGTATAATTTTAATTTTAACAAAACTTCAAATAGATCACTAGAGAGAGAGGATAGGGTACGAACCCAAGCCTTTGTTTGCAATGTGTTATATGGTAAGTAATTTAAGTATTTACTTCATTCGTTTCGATGTATAATACAAAGTAATAATACGTGATATGAAGTTCAAATCATCATCAAGAGGTGTTCTTCCGCCACTACAAACAACATGATTACTCTTTCATCATCCTCAACAGGTGTTCTTCCGCCATTGTGAACAACACATGATGAACTATTTAACTCTTATACCTTTTTTAACATGAATTCCACTCTTTTCATCATTTTGGATGGTAGGCAGATTCCATAAGGAAAATGATTTTGTATAGAGTTTTGTAGTATTTCAGGCTAATATCACATAATTGTGCGAGTAAGAGAAATAATGAATTCATTTTGAAAGTTTAACATCAATACCATATGAGCTTTTGACATTTTCAAGATGAACAATATGAGAGGAAAGAGCTTCATACTTAATTGGATAAAAGTCATATATTAAGATAAGTGAATTCTTGAAAACGCTCCATCCAAGTAATAAAAGAATAAAGTCGCGAGGCAAGTAAAATGAACAATACTAATTAATATAATAACTAATGATTTTCGACGCAAACGATTGAGTTGAAATATTCAGACAATAAAACATAAGGAGCTTTTACGTTTAAGTCTCACTCAAAGCAAAATGCTTTGGGTTAATCCAAATATTTTCTCAGTTACGGGTTTTTTCCTAAAAAGGTTGAAGATGCGATCCCAACTGGAAAATCGATGGATGGATACAATTAAAATAAAAATATCATGCGAAACAATATCGTACATTTACCGTTCAGACTAATTAATATAATAGTTTGGGTATTGCTAACTTCTACGCGATTAAACATATGAAAAATTATTATTATTATTATTATTTTATTATTATTATTATTATTATTATTATTATTATTATTATTATTATTATTATTATTATTTATCAATCCATACATATAACAAATAACAAAGGAAACGACGGAGGGCGACGAAAGTGATAGGTTGTGACATGTGAGTGGAATGTAGAAATAAATCTTGGTGGGGTAGGTGAGATGGGTTGGTGAAACCCATGGTCTACAAGTTTTTGAGATTACTTTGCATACGACACTCAACCACTCAACTTAAATGGTTTTCTTTCCTTTCTAAATCTTATATGTTATTGGTGAAGAACATACTATTTGATGAAAAATAACATTCATGGAGAAACTAATATTAGACACGTGTGTTGCGACAATAGTGATGAATCATAAAAAAAATGGATTTCATAACATTAATAAAAATCAGTATGTGTATTCCTCTCGAGTTACGACTTTTTTCGCACGTTGCAACGTAGACAGTTCTCACATGTTGTTATGTAAACATATTTTAAATAAAATTTTATATTAAAGCAAAAACAATGTGTAAAGTCGTGAATTTACGTAAATATCATATCTTTATATAACAAACGAAATCGTTTAGTAAATAACATTGAAACCTTAAAAAAAAACTAGATATTTTTCAAAAAAATCAAAACCCAAATGAATTTCTAATGTTGACAAAACTTAAATTAAATTCAAAACTGCAAGAACTACATCAAAATGATAAATTTGTAAAAATATAGTTACTAATAAAAGGCAATAATGTAAAAAACACCAAATAAAAAAAGTAAAGCCCACTAGAGTTGAACCCGGTATGAATGGCCCAAAGCGTAAGACTTTAACCACGGAGGCAAAGAAAAATTACCTGTTTTAATAATGATTGTTTATACTTTTCATATATATTTTGAGTGAATTACAAACCCTTTATATTTATATAAATGCGTTGTTAAGACGACACATCATCTCCTATCCATTGGCTACATTTAATGATTATCTGAAAAAATTTATAAAAATAATACGTCAGGGAAAATGTTGGTGAATACATTTAGTAGCATAAAATAGTTAGGCGTGAATATAATTACACAGTTTAATCATAATTTGATGGTAAACCACACATTTAACAGTCTATTTCAAGTATGGTGTTCACCTTCGATATATACTAGTCTCTCTACTTAGATAAACGAAGGGACCTTCTGAATTATTGTTAACTATACATAGTCTGAACCAGCCCTCAAATGGTATTTTTATCCATCCTAAGTGTATATACTTATGGCCTAAATGTATCTTTTAGCATAATAACTTTATGTATTAAAGCATTTAACATATTAACGTTCCTTTCAAAAGTAAAAAATCATTGATTGATTTTGCAAAATATTAAACATATTCTCCTTGATAGTTTTCTTATGAACAAGTCTTTAAAGCCTTTCCTTAGTTGGACAACACCTCATGAACAAGTTTTTAGAGCCTTTCTTAAGTTGGACAGCACCTCAAATTGTGTTTGTCAACTTCGTCTCATGAAACGGAGCCGCGTTGCACGTACTTCTAGATAAGGTAATGACCTAACAATGTCGGTATAAGTTTAAACGTGATCGCGTGTTAGGTATATTTGAGGGAAAGTCTTCAGAAACTTATGATTTCAAACTGACCAGAAGTTGCTATATATAGATCATATGTAGGACGGTTACAGACTATTACAGGTTCTAGTAGCGCTTCGCTACCAAACCTGTTTGCATGCGTTAGCTGTCAAGTGCCAACTCTTGGCTTGCCTAATCCATTTAGCAAGTAATAAAGTGTTATGCTTTGGTTCGCGTTTTGCCACGAGGTTGAGTCACAAAACATGTGTCAAAATCCGATTATTGTTCATTGGACATGTGTCATCACCATAATGATTGTTTAACCTAGTCCATAGCAGACCATTATAAAGACTAGTAGCGATCTGCTACCAATCACATTTTAGAATTTTGAACTTGATTCTTTGGTGGATCGTAGGCTTGGGGTAGTAGTCTGCCATAACCTTGAGTTTTAGAATTTTTTTCATTTGTTTTTGAAAAGGATTTTTGAGAGATGTTACATTCTCTCTGCTTTTATTTAAATCTTTTCCTTGTGATTTATTGGAACAGACGTGGATATTTATTTTCTTCATTTCTGACTCCAGTTTCTATGTATATTTAGAGCCACAGCCTGAGTTCCTATTAACCTTTACTAACACCAATTTCTTTTTTAAATCATTTCTTGACGATCTTCAGATACAAGGTTTTTCTATAAATTTTAATTTCTCGTTAAACTCCACATCTTGTAATGGAATTGCTAGAAATTCATATAAACACTTACGTTATTTAATTAATTTGATGCATCGTGTATTCTATTTAGTTCTTCAGGCAATTCAAGCTGATAATTTACCAGTCTTACTCGTTTTAAGATTTTGAAAGGACCAAAAAAGGAGGACTTAACTTTGTTTTTATTCAAATCAAACCACACCTTTTCCTAGAGGATATTTTCAATAATACCTTGTCACAACATTAAAATCTAGTGGTTTATGTCTCTTTGACAATTTCAAGCCATATATTTGATTTTCTCCGACTTCAGACCAGCATTCTACGTTTTCTGTCATATAATGATATGAATTTTATTGCTTGAATACTTGAGTAATACTTATTGTAAACCGAATTCCATTAGTGGTAAATCGTCTCCATACATTCAAAGTTTATCACACAGGCTCAAAGCATATCTTCCAGCGTTTTGGATCGTTCTTTCACTTTAGTTTGTGGATGATAAGCAGTGCTCAAGTTTAGATGAGTTTCTAACACTTTTTAAATTTTTTCTAGAATCCAGACATCAAAAGTCTATATCTATCTGACACAATAGATAATAGCAAACCATGTAAAGTCACTGTGTCGTTAACATAGAATCATGCTAACTTATTCATACTAAATGATTCTTTCAATGTATGAAACAATCATACTTAGTTAATCTATCAATAATAACCCATATAGTTTTTTTTTTTTCCACAACTTGTTAGAGGAAGTTTAGTGTTTAAGTTTATTGTTATCATTTCTCATTTCCAGACTGGTTTCGAGTTGTTGTAGTAAACCTGATGATTTTTTATGTTCTGCTTTAACTTGAGAGCATGTAAGATATTTTGCAACATATAATACAATGTTTTTTTTCATAACTATCCACTAATAAGTTGGTTTTAGATTTTTATACATTTTATCACTTTCTAAGTGCATTGTATATATACTTTTATAAGCTTCTTCAAGTATTCTTTGTATAAAACTGACAACAATTTTATGTACTTAATATATGATTTGTTGTATTCTTTTTTAATAGATCTATCAGCAAATCCCAATTTGTTGTTTACTTGTAGTGCAAGTACCATGGAATTACCCCCTATAATATAGTTTTCTATTCCTTACAATCTGATGTTTGCAATTGACATACTACTTGTGCCACTAGGGTGGAGATAGAATGGATCACTGAAATCCAAACTATTTACTTGAGATACATTATTAATTTAAGAAGTTTTAAATTCTTTAGCCATTTTATGATTGAATTATCAATACATGAATTGTTTTCTTGACAAGTAACACCACTACAAAACACAATTCAGTGTGTTGCACCTAATCCACAAATTAAAATCAAATCTAGAACAAGTCAACGAAGCCTATTCAGGACCGAACTCCTTAACCACTCATATAATGGGAGGAAAATTTTAAATAAGGAGTTAAAGAGCATGTATTACTTTTTAGGTAAGAAAGATATAAATAGCACACCCTCGTGAATTTATATCAACCAATCTATATATTGATACTATCAACAGAAGCTAACTAAATATGCTTGATGAACAGTAAAAATGGATCATAATGTTCTTACAGCAGTGCAGTCAAGAACAACCAAATTTTTGATAATGCTATAACATAGATCAGTCTCCAAGATTGAAATGATCTTGGAAGCCAAAACACATGTACTAGTCACTTATCGTTGGAATATAATATTGGCATTAAGATTAATAGTATAATTAGTATTATTTATGTGTACGTGTGACACTAATGTGTAATTAATGTGTATAGTGTAAGTAATATGTAGATGGGTCAATTTGGGTAAAGTTGGTGAACCCGCCAATTGTAACTGTCATTTATAGTTAATATCAGTTGGTTGTAACCGACATATGTATGTATATAAAGGGATGTACTCAGTCATTATAATGTAATCGTGATCTTCAAGTGTATTCCCCTCTAAAGTTTCCCTCCATCCCGTTTGTGTGTTTATCATAAAACTGATCATCAAGATCATTTTCTGTTTTGGTGTTTCGGTGCCCCCTCAACACTTATCACCAAAAATATACGAATAACTCCAGTTGTTAAAGCTTAACACCAAATCATGACCGTGTCGGAATGCAGACCCTAGGAACACGTTTCAGTAAACAATAATATAGAATAGATCGACTAGCATACATCAGACTCAACAGTAAACAATCCCAGAACAAGAATCTTCTAATCTGCAACGATTGCATGCAGGTGTGTAGCGATGAAGAGAAAGACACGCGAGAGCAAAAGCATAAAACCTTACGTTGTGTTCTCGAGTTTATTTAAGGAGAGAAAAGAAAGGATTCGGAAGGAAAGAAAAAAATTGTCGTATTCCAGAGTTTTTTTTAACGATGGAAATGAAAGAAAAGTAAGAAAGTTGTGTTTCCGAGTTCATTTAAGAAGGGAAAAGAAAAGAAATGAAAGGAAAATAAAGCTTAAAATGAATCTTTTCAAATTGAAAGAAAATGAAGAGAAAAGAAAAGAAAAAGAAAGAAAGAAAAAGAAAAGAAAGAGAAAGAAAGAAAAAGAAAAGAAAGGAAATGAAAAGAAAAGAAAATTTTCTTTTCTTTTCTCTCCTCAATTAAACTCGGGAACACAGCGTTAGTGAAAGAGATCGAAGTGAGAAACCCTAATCCGCTCATCATTTAAATATGTATAAGGTGCACAGCTTTAGCCCCTCCACTTTAGAAAGACTCCTCAAACACCTCCAGCTTCCACATTGACACATATAGCCCTCATACTTTTGATAACCTCACATATAAACACAAAGTAGAAAACTAACATTAATAAAAATATAACTAACCAAAGTATTAACCAACTTACCTGTTTAATCAAAATTGCATTAACCAAGATATTTCAACACGTAAGTTCTAAATAATCCCAATCTTTTGTCTATGGACTTGTAGCCTCGTGACTTTGTTGATTGCTCTCCACAAATGTGATGCGAGTTTAAAATCCTTGTAAATGCAAGATCAGGTGATATTTAAGAGTAAAAAAATTGATGTTTAGAAAAAGAAAAGATGTAGAAACTAAAGAATATAGAAATTGAATTTGGGATGGATCCAACAATAGATATACGGTTCAGCAACATGGGTCTTTGCTATTCACTTTTTGAACTGGATCAGCAAGTAAGCAACTGAAAACAACTTAAGCCTCTTGGCCACTCTCATCCACAACCCAACCCAACCCAACCTAACATTAAAAAAACTCAATTATCTTTCTTCCACCTACATAATTAAACCAAACCTAATTTATAGTTCTTTTTATCATATTAAAAATACCTATTTTATTTTGAAATGAATATATATATATATATATATATAATAGAAAAATAGTTTACTTATCAAACACACCTAATAAAAAAATAAACCAAGTGATAATCTTAATTATCCATGGTAGAAAGTATGAAGAAGGAAACAATTAATGAAAAGAAAACCGGAAGTGAATAGAATATGGAATTATACTGTTATGGAAGTAATATTATATAATATTCATATAGAAAAAAGTTATGAATTCTGCTACATTGATGTTATTTTTATGAAATAATGCTAAACTTTTAAGAAGATAAGTTTTATAAAAAAAACACTAGAACCAATCAATTAATGTCATATGTCAAAAACAAATTAAAATAAAATAAAAAAAACTGGGCGACCAAAGGTTGGTGCGCCCACCAGGTTGTTTTTTTTTGTGCTTTTATTTTTATTCACTTTTTGAGCGACCGACCCATATAAATAATAATGATTGTGAATGCAAATAGGCTCATAATCAAAGTTTTTGGGCCGGGTCTGGCAACGGAAAACAACCACCAATTCTCGTGAAAGAATGTTGCTTTCACATACGTTTTTGATATTCTTCAAGGTAATGTAGACGTGGGCAAAACGGGTTTGGGGCATATCCAAAACCGGGTATAAATCGGGTTCGGCCCAACCGGGTTTTTTTGTATCCGGGTTGGGGCGAAACCGGGTATGAACCCAGGTCATGTTCACCTACTTGAAAACCCTACCTGCTATACCCGGGTGGGGTAGGATAGGGTAGGCGGGTCCAAAACTGGGTCCAATACCAGTTTATCTTTTTTTTTTCTTTTCTTTTCTTTTCTTGTGTGTGTCCAAGACCGGGTTCAATCGGGTTCAACCAGGCCGGGTTCTGGTGATCGGGTCGGGTTCGCTTAAAAACTCAAAATCTAAAATCGGTTCCAACCCTACGGGTTTAAACGGGTCCAATCTAGGTACACCTCCCATCGGGTACTGCCCGTCTATCCATACCCGGGTCCGGGTCGGGTCCGAACCCGGTTTTTATGCCCACCTCTAAGCTAATGTTGACAACACGTTTAGGAGAATGTTATTAGAATAAATAATATAGAGTTGGTTACATTGAGTTAGCTACTTGTTGGTTGATAATAGTACTAAACTAGGATAAATCAATTGTGATTTGTATCCAAACATCAAGTTATTTTCATACTATTCTTTTTCTAGATTAGTTTAGTATTAGTTTATGTTAGAATAATTAAGACTATGACTTTGAATGAACCGAACATTCAGCAAACCGTTTGACAAAATCATTTACGTTCGTTCGTTTAATAAATAACGAACATGAACAAAAAGTTTCGAGTTAAACGAACGAACATGAAGAGGCCGTGTTCTTTCATTTGTGTTTGTGTACGTTCCGTAAGTTGTTCGTCTATGTTCTTGTACTTTCAGTCAGGTCAAACATTTCATTTACATTCGTTTGTGTTGGTTCGTTCGTGTTCGTTCATTTATATATATATATATATATATATATATATATATATATATATATATATATATATATATATATATATATATATATAATGTGTGTGTGTGTTGCCGGTTACGATACAAAGTGTAATTTTCGTGCGAAGCGTACGAAGTCACAAGGACGCGACACGTGTTTTCTGGCGGATGGGTAGTTTCGTCCGTGTCACAACTACGCATATAATGTACATAATTACGCAAGTTATAATCATAATTACGCAAGTTATATGTTTTGTTACGCAAGAAAATTTGATATTACGTAAAGTAAAATTACTCACGTTATAAAAATAATTACGCAAGTTATATTTATAATTACACAAGTTATATGATAATTACGCAAATTATGTTGATAATTACACAATGAATATTCACGCAAGTTATACGCACATCACATAGACGTTTTTTTTTAAATGTTGTTTTTTTTTAAAAAGTATAACAATACTACACTCATATTAATGAAGATAATAAAAAAAGTAACCCTTGATAAAATAAAATAACACTTATTTAGTTCTATTTAAAAATAGTGCTATTTTAAAAATAGCGTCTAATAAAGAAAAGTAACACTTGATAAATAACACTTATTTAGTGCTATTTAAAACATATGTTATGCAACTTTAAACATATGTATTATATTAATCTTTTATAGATACGTAAATGTTTTGTGTTATGTTTTGAATGAATATAGTTTATATTTATTTTTTAAATAAATGTATATCAAACATTTTAATGTTACAAATTTAAAAGTAAACAATTGCATATTGTTAGGAATTTCCATAAACAATTTGATTTATATACGACAATTATACCCTTTATAAATAATTAATACATATAACATGTGGTACAATGTGTTTGGAACATTTATTTTTAATTAATCTACCTAATCTTTATATATTTCATAATATTTAATTTTTAATCATCCTAACATTTATTCTTTATAATTGTTTATGTCAGTAAAAGTTCGATAATATTTTCGTTCGTAATCATGTAGAAAATTATTATGATAATTGCTTAACTTTATATTTATTTAAGATGCTTGTATCTAAGTTTATGATTAAGAAAGTTGAGTTTTATTTTTTTTAATTGATATATGTTTGTTTGTATTCGTGAGCTGTTCGGTTGTGTGTTCGTGAACCATTTGGTTATGTGTTTGTGAACAAGTTTAATTTCTTAATAAACGAACACGAACAGATTTTTTCGTTCAATTATGTGTTCGTGAACCATTCATAAACAAGTTCAATTCTTAATAAATGAACATGAAAGAGGTTTCCTTGGGTTCGATTCGGTTCGCTTATAGCTCTAATTACGATTAGATCTATGAAAGTTTTGTTAGAGTCCACTAAAGTAGTAAACACATTGATTAGAATAAAATCGGGTATGGAATGTTACTCAAGTTTTTGGAAGCAGCTTTAATGTTACTCTCTTGACAAAAACAAAAATGGTACAATATCTCAAAAAGTAGGAGAAGATTCTAAAGAAACCAAATAGTTATATGAAAACTAAAAAAAACCAATGAAATTGGTTACATAAATTATTGTTTTTTTATCACCAGCCTCTCTATATGTGTGTGTATATATAGATAGGGGTTGGGATAACAGAAAATCGTAACATTATTTTACATATACGTCACACATAGCTTACGTATATGTAACAACTTTTCATTTGACATAGTGTTATGTATACATAGCACTCTTCACTCCCATACCTATGATCAGAATATATGTAATAAATACTTAAATACTCTTTTAACATTTAAAAGAACAAAAAGTTATAAATTATGTCGTTGGTTTTTGTGGTTTTCTTTGATTTTTGCATAACTATTGGTTTTCTTAGGAACCTTCAAAACACATTTTTTTATATTTGCTTAGTTTATGTCGTTAAAACGACGATACATGATTGATATTTCAAAGAGTATTATCATATTCAATATTATATTTTTATACTTACTAATAGAAAATTCAAAATGATCAAATATATATGTTTTTTAATTAAATAGCATGCCATAATTTTAGCTTATATATGTATTATATAAATTATAATTTAGACTTTAATTTAAACGAGCTAATGGACGAGCCAACAAGCTAGCTATAAGCAAGTCATGAGCCGAAACGATTTCGAGGGGGTTTTTGTGTGTTATCTAAAAGGACTCATAAGCCATGAACATGGTCAAAGTTCATAAGGGTAGAATGTTCTAAGTGCCTTTAGTTTCGGCAAAGTATCCTCATGCGGGTGACTAAGGATGGGTAGTTACCTGCAGTTGAAAACTTGACTGAAATAAATCCCTCCATAACATTCGGCCCCTCATAAAATCAATATTGTCTGCTTTGTCTATTAGAAGCTCACGGATTTGCTTGGATGAAAACTTCCCAGGGTCACCCAACCCTGGATTGCTATTACCCAAGTACGCCCAACTGCGAACTTCTTCTCTCATCCACAGCCAATGCGCCCAAAACGCATTGGTAGTATTAGAGGCATGACATTACTTATGAACCTAACATATCTCCTATTCATGACGATTTGAGATTTGCTTAGGGTGTTACAATAACCCCCCCTCCCTTATGAGCCTGGGGACTTACCATCCTCGATAAAGTTTGGCCCACCACCATTGTGGCACACGAGTTGCTCTGACACCAACTATGACACCCCACCCATAACCTGAGTGATTATGTACAGTTAATACACTTACAATATAAGCAAACTGAATTTCCATTTAAAGCTTATAACAGTTTGAGTAAAATGCATTATTTATTTATAATATCAACAACTAAAAATTGTTTTCAACTGTTGAACGATTGTTAAAGAGGTGAGTTATTATGTTTATTAATAATACTATGATTGCATACTCATTCTGTCTTAACTAGTAATATACAAGACTATTGTTAATATGAAATTATTGATAGGGGTATATTGGGATCCTAATATGCTTAATAAGATGTATCAGAACTGGCTGAAAAGGAAATAGGGTTCCTTGTATGCATCACAACACTACCATACCTATGTGATGGTCGGGGGTTCGACAAGTCCACTACCGGTTATTCTAAAAAGGTCTGGTTGGCACATGTTGTTCCTGACCCAAAATATCACAGCCCATGTTTGCATGCATGTTAATTATGTTGTAAACTATTTAACATGAGCTTGCCAGCATATAGCTGACATCGTTTTGAGTATACATGTCACAAGTACTTAGTGAGGCAACCGTAAAATAATGTGTTGATAATGGGAATAGAAGCCGTAGAAGTTCATGTTGTTGATATTGTAAACAAATAATGTATCATACTCAGAATGTTGTAAGTATTCAATGAAAATTCAATTTGTTTCCGCTATAAGTGTATCAATTGTTCATGATCACCCAGGTTACGGGTTGGGTGTCACACCCTCTAAGCTTGGCTAGATACGAGTCTTTAAGAACAAGTGCGGGTGATTGGTCACATATAGGTGACCTTAGCCAGGTGCGGATAACTAGACTTAGGGTGAGCAGTTCTAATTCAGTTGAATGATTAAGATGTGGGTGAGCACTATCTTTTTCATCAAAATTATAAGTTTAGGCACATGTAATTAACTAGGGGCACATTTGGATGATTAAAACATATTCGGGTGATCAATTCGCTTAAGTTCAAATACGGGTGAAGGAAATTACATTCGGTGAACTATGCTTGCATGTAGGTGACTTAATTTCCTTGAAAATTAGCTAAAGGCAATCTAGTACGGGTAACATTACTAGGTGCAGATGACCAAAACTATTTGTTATATTTTTCCTAACTTTGACTCGTTTCATTTCTTACTAATTTGGTCTATTTTCTACACATCTAAGCTTCAAATGTCTAAGGTTCTATGCAACATCAATCATATACATTATATAACCATATTACCCCATATAAATCATAGTTTCATTATAAAAATACAAAATTGAAATTGGAAATATAGATCTAGTAGAGAACATTAAAAATGAGTTATATTTTATTCTAATTAACTTGGTGCAGATGACCAAAACTATTTGTAATATTTTTCTTAACTTTGACTCGTTTCATTTCTTACTAATTTGGTCTATTTTCTACACATCTAAGCTTGAAATGTCTAAGGTTCTATGCAACATCAATCATATACATTATATAACCATATTACCCCATATAAATCATAGTTTCATTATAAAAATACAAAATTGAAATTGGAAATATAGATCTAGTAGAGAACATTAAAAATGAGTTATATTTTATTCTAATTAACTTGGTTCAACAAAAAGGTTGTATTAAAAGATTTAATTCAACCGTATTTGTAAATAAAAAGTTGTAAAATTTTGTTGAAGTTACAACCGTTTTATTCAAAGTTATAATTTTTACTTAAATGGCAATTTTTTTTTGAAACATTACAAATTCTATTAAAATATACAACTTCTGGTAGAACAGTTGCATTGCTAAAACTTAAATGTAAGTTTTATTTTGAATGGTTACCTTACACAAATATGAAATTGCGACTATTATTTTAAATGACATGTGTCATTAGAATAGTTGCGTTATTGGAAAGTTAAAGAGGTGGACTTATATACATTAGAATGGGATCAAGTGACCCGATTCATTATTGTAATTTTAGTAGAGCGTATTGTATCGAAATTTTTGAGTGAAGCAGATCTTTTGGGCGGTGATCCAATGATACATTATGGGATTGCATGCATGCAGATGAAGATTACTATTGTATTAATACTTACGGGTCAACCTATTCCGATCCAAACCTACCCTAACTTGAAATTACTTATTGTATTAATACAACGTTTTTAAGTCACCATCTTATCTTTTGATCATAGGGACTCGTCGCATCACGCGAGATCTGATTCTAGTTACACATTGTGATTAGTTTATTTATCATCAAACATCACATATCTAATGATATTTTATAAAAAAAAAAAAAAGGGTGGGGTGGTGTGGGTACCATTATGTTTAAGAAATATACAAACAAGACTAAAGACAAGACACAAAATTCTATATCTATCAAACAAATCCGACTAAACTAAACGCTAAACCTTAAACCAAACCAAATTATATTACATTTGACATTACAATAATAACTCCAACTTCTGAGACCGAATGATGGTTACTTAAACAATTCTAATTTGACATTACATTCATGTGCAATCGCTAGATCAATCTGAGACTGTTCAACACCTTCACACGAAACCTTGAGACTTAAGTCACTCATCACCCGACCTTGAACCAAAACTGTATCTTCCCCTTCATCTTCAAACTAAACACCAGCTCATGATGATCCGCAGTCATCTTCAACTCCTTCACATCATCATCATAACTCACCCGCGATCGCATCTCTCGAGGGTGGATCTTCAAATCATTAGCCGTCATTGCATTCTGCCTGAATCCATCCAACCGAACCTTCGGCAACTTGAACCCCTCAATCGTCGTCTCCACGTCCATCTTCCCATAAACTAATGTCATCTTCTTGTTGTTGTTGGTCACATTGACCATGATGAGAACATCAACTGTTAAATGTGTGTTTTTGTGGTTGTTCATTGGTTTGGTCACGTTGAGTTTGTATACATCAAGCCTGTGGACCTTAACTTTTGGTAGATTTGATCTAACGAAAGCGAAGAAGGCGATACCGAAGATTAGGAGGAAGATTATGATGGTCCAGAAGAGGAAGGAGGCCCAAGCGTAGAGTGTGGTACAACAGGTGGATGAAGCGCGACGACGGTGACCGCCCTCGAGGGAATCCATTTGATGTATGCGGTTTGAGGATGGTGGTCGGCCATTCGAAAGGAATCAAAGGAGGAGGAGGAGAAGAAGAAGATGATGAGGGGATATGGGGAGATGGAGAAGAAGGAACAAGAGACATTAGTTTTTGAGAGGGAATATTGGTGTTCTAAAATATAGGGGAGCCATGCATGTGCATGTATACATGGATGGTCAATGTTTATTTATCTTGTTATACAAAGAGGGAGTATGGGAGAGTTAATTTTTTTTTTTTCTATGCGTAATGGTTTGTTGTATCTTATGCTTAGGTGTTTGTAGTATTAATGTACAACTAATTATCCCCTCTCACCCATGGTGTTTTCGTCCCTTCCACATCACTCATGTCCACTCTCTCAGAGGAGTAGAGTGTCATGAATCAGGTCGGGTTTACAGGTTAACATGAGCCATATCTCAAAAACATCAATATTAACGTGCACTTACATATAATAGTGTAGCCCGAACATGATTCGTTTAACTCATTTATGCGTCAAGTTTGTAGCTTAGCGGGCTTTAGTCAGGTTGTAAACTGTTATTTGGGTTGATGGTTTGTGAAAAAACATGTTAAATGGGTCGTAAACGAGTTAGTGGATCGGCCTATTTGTTTAACTAAATATGTTAAACACATCAACCCGAACACGACCTATTATTTAAACATGATAGTTATTTCAACCCAAAACTTAGTTATTTTGTGACATGGTTCAAGTCGGGTCAAAATTTACCACTTCTACTTATAAGCATGTGTGTTATCTGAATCATTACAAATAGAAAACATAAAAAAAAAGGTGTAAAATTACTAAGAATACAATAGCATAATTATAAAAAAAAAATTTAAAATTATCATCAGTGAAGAAATATAGAAGAAATTATTTTTGCATGGTGTAAGTGTTTATTTATTGTATATTATGCTTAGGTATTTGTAATTGTCATTGACAACTAATCCCTCTCACAACCAAAATTACCTGAGCACTAAACTAATGCAATCAAAGGGCTCAGGGGCAAACGGTACTAATGTGAAAATATGGTAATTATACATCATATATTAGTTGGGTATTAATTCTATTTCTTTCTTAAGTATTAAAGGTATAATTTAAGGCTTCTCACCCTAATTCGCCCGGCAATTACCCGTTTTCTTTAATCAACTCGTTCCTTACCTGGGTTCTTACCTTGGGTGCTATGGGTGTAACTCACGAAGTTTCCTCTTTTTACTCACATTTATGTCCTACAGGTATCTTATTAATTGTGGTATTTAATATTTATATATATATAAGGTAGGGTTATCTTGAGAACCATATTTTGTTATAAGAACTCTAGGAACCAATATTAGCCACATAATTTACATACATGCAAGTCACATGTCATTTCCACTATTTTTTTAAAACATTCATAACTTTTTTCACGATATTATTTTTTCAAAAAAATTTCACCATTAATTTAAGTATTTTTATCTTTTCAACGCTTACCATATTCATATATTTTTTTTCTAAAAAAATCGTTCACCCGTTATTTACACATGTGTAAATTTGGTTATACACATGTTTAATACCAGATTTACAAATGTGTAAATCTGGTATTACACATATGTAAAATGAATTTCGTAAAAAAATCGAGATTTTTTTTTATTTTTTATAATTTTTTTAATTTTTTTATAAAAAAGGGAAACAAGAGAAACATTTTTGTGTTTTTATTTTTTTTATTTTTATATTATTTTTTGTTTTATAATTTTTTATTATGTTTTTGCTAATTACCATTTTGTCATTAAAAACTAATGGCTGAGATTGGTTACTAGAGTTCTCATAAAAGATCCAACAAACCGTGGTATTTAACTTCTTATTTTTCATCCAGCAAATAATTAAAACTAGAATTAAGCCCCGAGTTGCAGCGGGGACGTAAAATCGTGTTAAATAGCAAATAACACACCATCACCAGTGACTACTAACACATAAAAAACTTGTATAAAAAAATTAAAAATAAAAAATAAAACCGAAAAAAAGTAGACGTAAAGCGAAACGTAAAACTATAAAATAATAAGTTGTTCTAGGACCAGCGAGTTGTGACAGGGTTGTTAAACGTGAAAAAAAATTAGGCTAAAAATGTTAAACCACACACACACGCTTCAGTGTGTTAACTCGCAAAATCTAAACCAAAACATAAAATGAAAATTTTGTAAAATATGAAAAGTACAGGGGACCAAAGTTAAAAGTAAAAAATATTTGGACTAAACTTAAAAAATATAAAAGTATTGACTTAAGATAAAAGAAAGTTAAAAATAAAATAAAACAGATAAAAATTGTATACAACCCACTAAAATACATTTTACAACTCATGATGCATACCAATTAGAGGTGGGCAAAATACCCGGGTACGGACCCGACCCGGTGTACCCGACGCGGACCCGGGTACGGGTACGACCTGGTATAGGGTGTACCCGGTTTGGACCCAAAAAAAACCGTAGGGTTGGAACCGGGTATATTTTTCTAGATTTTGGTAGAACCCGACCCGTACCCGACCCGACCCGACCCGGACCTGACCCCATTGAACCCGGGTTGGACCCGGTTTTGACCGTTTTTTTTTTAAATCTAGCCGTTAATAACGGCTATATAGCCGTTAGCCCCGATTTGTTACCGTTTTTTTATCTCTTTTAGCTTTATAAGTTAGTATAAATAGGTGTGGGTTGATATGGTTTAGTACCCAAGTCTCAAACGCAAAAACATAGGCAAAAAACGCAAAAAATACTCTCGTTTAATCTCGTTTTACACTTTCACTCTTTCGTTTTACACTTTCACTCTCTTCAATCTTGATATGGCTCAATCACAATCTTCCGTTGGTCAAGGTTCGTCAAACTCTCCAACCGTCGTTCGTGTTTTTGCACACAATCGTAACATGGATGTTTGGTGCAATTGGGATATGGTTGAGTTGAGTGACGGGTCTGTAAAGGCTCGTTGCAAGTTTTATGGAGCTTTGCTTGCTAAAGATTCTAACACGACTTTAAGCAAACACATTAGCAAGAAGTTTTGTAAGTCGTTGAAAAGTAATCCGGATTCGCAACAAACACAATTGGGTGGAGACAGTGGAATCTTTAATTACGATGTTAATACGATTCGAGATCGAATGACGAAGTTCGTGATTCAAGAAGCTTTGCCTTTTAGTCACTTCGACAATTCTCGATTGACCAACTTAATTCGAGAGACGCTTCAACCTCATTACACCCACGTAAGTCGTACTACACTTAGACGTTATTGTTTAAAATTATGGAAACAAGCAAAAAATGATTTAATTGTATTATTTGAAAATTTAAATACCGGTGTAAACTTAACTAGTGACGTTTGGTCGGCTCCACACGGTTTACCCAAATCGTACCTTTGCGTCACCGCTCATTGGGTGGATCCCAATTCATGGCAACTTAAAAAAAAGAAGTATTTTAAAATACATTGCTGCATCAAACATTGCTGCAATACATCTAGTTTTGCAACTTAAAAATACATTCAATAATGTCATAACGTGTGTTAATTTTCTCCCATATCATGCATCAAACATTGCTGCAATACATCTAGTTTTATACTAATCTCTTACGTGATACAGTATTGTTAACAACTTTATACTTCATCATATTGAATCTCAACAACCTCCTGCACCATAGTAAGGGAATAGACAATTCCAACAAATGAACCCATATAAACACTACATTAGAAAACCAAAGACAATGAAATCTTTCAAGACTAAACATTCCCAACACGCTGAACACGAACTAAAATCACTCATTTTGACCCGACCCATCCATTTTGTCAGAAAAAGAATGCTAGAAATCATCCTAAAACATTAAGCAACTTAAAAAATCAATATTTCTCACCAGTTGCACGAGTTCATGCATGTACACATCAAATGGGCTACCTATTAAGGACAATCAAATAAGTTTATTCACTCTTCTTTCTTCACAAACTTACACTTGCAGTAATGAAAATCAAGGGCTCTGCACATGCGAGTCTTTCGATCTGTTATCATCAGACGAAGGGCGGTTCTCCGAGTCAGGTCCCCGCACCTCTTCTATCATCCTGACAACCTCATCCATTGTGGGTCGCATATCCGGCATTCGCACGACACAGGCCATACCAATCTGCAACATTTGAACCATCTCCTCTTCAATGTTCTGATACTTCATGAGCTCAACATCAAAGACCTCAGCGGTCCATTCTTCACGCACCACTGATTGAACCCACCTCGGGAGATCCACCATGTCTTCTCTTCCAGGAGATTGAATCGGTTGTTTACCAGTTAGCATTTCGAGGAGGAGTACACCAAAGCTGTATACATCTGATTTGTGGGTGTGTTTTCGGGTTTCGAGAACTTCAGGGGCCCGGTATCCGACAGCATGGCGGGAGGAAGGAGCGGGGAAGTTCATGAGAGGGGCTAAGCCGATGTCTGAGATGCATCCGGTTAAGTCTTGGGTGATCAGGACATTTGAGGATTTGATGTTTCCGTGAGTGAATTTAGGGCCTCCGACTGAGTGAATATGAGCAATGCCTCTTGCAGCTCCTAAGGCAATTTTGACTCGGGTTTCCCAGTCAACTGCAGTTCTTTCAGAGCCCCTGTTTCCTGCATATTTTCGTTAGAATTATTGGGTTAGCAATAGAAATAGTGAACATGTTGTATGGCAATATGAATGGGTCAAGTGGGTTGGGTAATGGGTCAGAAAGAGCATTTTTTTACACACTAAACGGATCGGTTGCCTTGACCCACCAACACTCTTTTCTTCAGTTTTTGTTGAATCTTACAAATATTAAAATATCAAACATTACAAGTAAACAGGTTCAACAAGGGTATCAAATTACCGACTCATAAGTTTGCAAGGATTTCATAACTATGAACTTAAGGAGAAGATTAAGCTCAAGTAGTAGCTGATTAAACATTAACAAAGCTTAGTCTGCATTTAATAATATCATGTACTATAAGGTACAGGGAGAAATATTAGTGTGGCTTACCTATTGTCTGGTAGAATCATGTGCAGTTGTTACTTGTACTTTAATTTTATCATTGTACATTATAAAGGCTAGTTAATATGATTATGATCTTACAACATTTTGCTCAATGGTCCCATTTTTCGGTAAAAAGAAAAAGACCAGACTTTTTTGCTTGTACTTCAATTTTAAGACAAAGTGGTATTAGAGCGTCCTTTAAACTTACATAAACACATATGTGTGTGTGTAAACAACAAAATATCAAGTAGCGAGAACCAATTTAGGCCCTTGGATGAAACATTGAAGCCAATCAATAGTCTGTGCAAATTAGTTTTGTAATCTCAAACTATGCAATTTAGTTTTATGGTTCTAATCTGAGTGATCCTGTGTGTATGTAATGCATTAGCCATGATTACAAAAACACTATTAGAAGAATCCATATCTTTGAAAAGGCAATTTAGGAAGTTCTATGCATTGGATATAGACTTTTGGCGAGTTCAAACTCGTTCAGCCCATTTGACTCATTCTTTTTACCTGCCTTTTCATTTGAAATCAAACCCAATCGACCCGTATAAAAGTAAACGAGTCAAAATTGCAAGTTAAAATTATTTCAGTAGATCATATGAAGGCCAAGGTGTAGGGAGAAAAAGCATACCATGCAGGAGTGTCAATAAGCTACCCGCTGAAATATAATCATACACAAGAAGCTTCTCATCCTTTGAATAATAATAAGCACGAAGAGGAATAACATTTTTATGTTGCCCAACTCTCCCAATAATCTCCATTTGTTGTTCAAACTCTTTCTTTCCCACCACTACTTCTTTCAACCGTTTTACAACCACAGTTGTTGACTCTTCCAAAACAGCTTTATATGCAGTCCCAAAACTACCTTTCCCAAGCACCTCTGCCGAAGCCCGTAATAAGTCCTCAAGATCAAAGTTATAAGAACAACCTTCAAAGAAAACCAGCTTGTTCTTTTCAGGCTCTTGGACCCCACTACCGAATTCTTCCCTGGGCTTTTCACCCCTTCCACCAGTAGAAGTCTTTGCTTTTGTCACACGACTTGGTTCACTACTCCTTTTCTTCACGCAGCAGAAAATTACAACGATAATGAAAAGTAGCAATGCAGTACCGCCTCCAGCAGCAATGGCGATTATAGCCCACAATGGAAATTTATTTTTGGATCTATGTTTTGTAGGGCTAATAGGTGGAGAAGGAAAGGGAGGGAGTGAACAAGGACTCAGAGGCAACCCACATGAAAAAGAGTTCCCGATAAATGATGAACTCGGAAATGTCTGGAGAGAAGATGGAATCGAGCCATTGAAATGATTGTAGCTTATGTTCAATTGTTTTAGTCCTGACAATGTAAGATTTTGAATGGGCCCAGAAAGGGAGTTATTTTGGAGGTTCAATACAGTTAGCTGTGTTAAGTTCCAGATTGAATCTGGGAAATTTCCAGTGAAAGAATTGAACGAGAGATCCAAAACAATCAGATGGGGTGGAAAAGATGCTGGAATTTCAGTGGTGAAGTTATTACGTTGAAGGAACATATAATGGAGCAAAGGGAGAGAAAGAAGATCAGATGGTAAGTTTCCATTGAGGCGGTTTGATCTAAGGCTTAGAATCTGTAAAGCATCAAGTTTTCCAAGTGTGTTGGATGGGATTGGGCCTCTGAGTCCTACCGCCGGAAGTCGAAGAGCAAACACACGAGTGCCATCAGAAGTACAGCTGATGCCTACCCAAGATGTACAGATGGCAGTATTGTTGCTCCAATTGAGTTTCGGACCATGGGGTACAGCATTAGCAAATGCAAGGAGAGCTTGTTTATCTGAGTTCAAGTCAGCACATGTTAGAGGCAGAAAGAAAACTATCAAGAGGATTAACTTGACCAGTTGAGCAGAGCAGATTCCCATGAGGATTAAAGCTGATGGCAATGCAAGTGAAGTAATATTCCTGGGTCAGAACATCATTTAACAAAAAAAAAAAATAGATGAGCAAAGTATCAAGGTAAATATACAAATAATATGAAAAACAAATACACTTTGAAGCAATTTATTATTATGAGAGGGTAATGAAAGTACGAGAGTTCGTAAGCCCCAAAAAGTTTCAAGGATAAAACGTGTGGCCCTGCCCTCTCTGCCAGGAGTTACGCTGTTAAAAAGATTTAAAAAAAAAAAGAAGCTGTTACATGTTTCTAGTTAACATACTACAGCGAAGAGCTACCAAACAAGAAACAATGGACCCAGAATGTCAATAAAAGAAATTAAGATGTGCCTGCTTTTTTTTTGAACCAGAAAAGTCTTACATTTTTCCTGATTTGTAATAATTTAAATAATTTGATTGCAGAAATGAAAGACCGCAAAAAGAGTGTACTTGGTGCTTGATTTAGCTCCCACTTTATGCAGGGTACAGAGAGGGGGCGGATAGGGGCTTTAAAATGAAATAATATATGCTAAGGGGTCAAGCCGCCAGTACCCATACATAACAGCTGTCAAAACATTTTTATATATGATGAGAAACATTTTCCAAGATATGACCCTGGTTTCACCATGTAGGCATAACAGTGCCAGAATTCCTGGTGTCTTGCCATAACACTAAGAACTCATAAAACTCCACATAAAATTACATGTAGTTGACAATACAGGAAAAATAAATTATTATCATATGGCAATTCACTTCCCAAAGCATCCATTACTCCACAAAGTATAATAAAGTTGGGAAAAGGTGACCAACATAGAAAGCAAGAATAAAATGAAAAGGTATTAAGGGGAAATTGGAAAGATAAAAGAAGTAACTTAACTTTTCGTACAACTAGTGAATATCAAGCGAACAAAAAGAATTAAAAGCTAAAAGGGGGTATGCAGTTTTTAAAAGAATAAGTGGGTTCAGGATTCCATGATGTTGTCAACCAAATAGCATTATTTAATAAAACCAAGAACCAAGCAAGCTTTATGGCAAGAAATCAGAAAGCAGAGACTCAATACCCAACATCCTTGGTTGCTACAACTCTAACTGTGTCAAAAACCACATCAGCTGACAAATTCTGTAATTCCCTTTGCATCCGTCATAGAAATTCAAATAAAAGCACGCAATTGTACTTGCCTTAAGATTCTTTATGATTGTCATGCTAGGGGTAAAAGGGCATGCTTTTCTACTACCTATCTAACTTACCTTGTAAACATTGAACCTTATCAAGTAAATTAGGTTTAAGATTAGTTGAATATGGTGATCCACCAAATATAACTCCAAATCAACTAACCTTTGTTAGCTGTCATGTAACAAGTTACCTCTTTTTCACACTTTCACTACAACTACAATTCACCTAATGCCTTCTGAAGATAAACTCACAAGCAATTGACATACAGAAATTGAACTAATGTACTTCTCTATAATATTTCAAGTGTGTTTACAAGCATAAAACTTTCAACGATTCAGCTACCAAATTTCATGCCAATTTACTTCAGATCCAACATTGTCCATTTCCACCCCACCCCATCCCCAACCATAATTAAAATCAAAATCACAAACACAAATTCATTCTAAAGCACACTTATGAACAATATTTAACCTAGAACTTTCAAATTTTAAAAACACACTTACGAACAATTTAACCTAGAATATGCAAATTCTAAAAATGCACAATCAGATTTTAATCTAGCATAATTAATTCACGAATCGCATACAGATACATGAACATCCAGCCAAACAAACCTTTAACATATAGATTGCCTGTATGTAAAATGAAACTCTTCGCCGAACGAAATCACACTCACAGATATAAATCGAAGATATTCAAATCAAAAGCAAATTTCACAAAACTAAACGAACATTGAAGGCAATGTACCTTAACAAATCACAACAAACTTCGCCTTTGAAGCTCTTTCCTTCGAATATCGAGCTCCATCGTCGCCATCAGAGCTTCAAACTAACTGAAAATTGCAGAAAAACCGCACACAAATCTCTCCACGACAACTCTACCGCCATTTTTCTCAAACAATTTGTCGAAATCAAAGAAGACAACAGATCTCAAATCGATAGAGAATTACGCAGCAGAAATTGACTTCAATCAGCGGATTTAAAACGAACAAATCTCGCATGAAAACACACTATCATTAAATTAAACGCATACAAACATCATATACTCCACATTTGAGCTGGATTTCGAATTTAATATTCGAATTGCAGTAGAATATGCAGTGCGAAGAACACACAGTTTGCGTGTGATAGTGTGAGAGAGAGAATGCAGTACACATGATGATCATTCATTTGAGGGTGGCTTTTATATAAATAAATGTAATTAGAAAATTAGAAAAATGTTATATTATTAAAAATTAATCAATATTACATATAAGGACACTTGTTTTAATTATTGACAATATAACTACCGTGTCAGTATACTTGTTATCTTCTGTTTGGGATCTTGCGGTCTTGTTCTTAATTTCAAACACAACCCTAAAATGTTCACTAATTACATATTCCATATACTTATTTTTTTAATTAGAAGACAATATAAGACAATTTTGTCAGTTTTATATTTTCTCGAATCATGTTTAAAAATTATATAAGAAATTGATTTATGCTCCTTGTCATACATTATTGAAATACTTCTAGTATTACATGGTGTCTTTTTCGTGGTGGTTTAAGATAGATTTTATGATTGTTTTAGTTTTACATACCATGTAACTAAAAGTGATAGAAATTGGGCGGTCTTGTGGACATATTAGCACGTCAGCAAAAATGAATACTCTGTATAATTTTGGTTCTTAGTATCTCTTATTCCTTTAACTCTCGTTTGTATTACCTTTTTTTAACCATATCTTTGTTATGGCTATCTCAGAAAAATTCCTCTCTTTAACATTGGTTTTTCTCCGTCAAAAACGCTGCCACATATTTGTTGGTATCTTATTTTGTGTATCAGTAAGATACAACTATGTTATTCAAGACAATATTTCATTGTATAGATTAATGATAAACCTAAAAAATATTATGTATTATTAGTCAGCTGTTTATAAGAGTACAATGAGGATAATTACATAGGAACTCTAATATAGTCATATAACTCCTAATTATGATAGATATAATTACAATTAATTTTACATATCTAATAAATCTTAACCAATTCATTTTATTTAAAGGTTACTGGATTTTAATAATCTCAACTTTTATTTTTTATCCAGATTAATGTCAACTCAAGAAATATTTATAAATACTCTTAATTTTGAGTTTATTTTCCTCCAATGATCCTTTATTAACTGAGAGTTAACACCGTTAATTTTTTTTTATGATATAGATGGCTTATATAATCAAAACACTAAACAAAAAACTAAAATCTACCATCAGGTCCGTCAATCCGAAACTCATGCACCCTAAAACCCGTAAATCTCTGTAGATTTAAGAACACTAGATTCCGGAAAACGAACCTGATGGAGGTTGGATAGTGACGGGGTTGAAAAATGGCTCAAAGTTGGTCTCATTTCATCAAAATAACTAACAAGAGTTAACTCTCAGTCAGTAAGAAATCGTTAAGAAAAAAATAAGCTTTAAGTAGGAGTGTTTGTAAATATTTCTTGAATTGTGATTAATCGCGGTCAATAAATAAAAATTGAGATTATTAAAATCCAATAAGCTCATATTTAATCAAAATTAATATAATTTATCGTTAACAGTTTGTCCATTGTATTTTTTTTTCTTTTTGTTCTTTCATTGTTCTCTTCTATTATTTCATGAACTTTTCAGCTATGTTCTATAGTAACGGTCTACAATAGAGTTCAATTGTTTATGCGTGTTTCAATATAGAGATTTTTAATGACCCATGACTTGTAACTCGCTCGTAAAATTGTACACATCAGTTAATTAAAAAATAAGTTGATTAGCTTGAGCTCGTAAATTATTGGCTCGTATAAATTAGCTTCATCCTTTGTATATTTATAGTTTAGTCATATACTATAATACTTGTATAATTTTATATTGTTATGAACTTATTATCTGAGTTTGTTATAAAAAGAAACATAGTCATCAACATTAATATTAAATAAAGGAGTCATATCGTCGACTTTAGGATTGGTTCCAGTTGAATCGAGTCAAATACAAGCTCGCATTTTGGTTGAGTTGGAATTATTGAGTCAAGTTAGCTCAGCTTGTATTATTCCTGGCTCAACCTTGAATTTGTATTGGCTCGATTCTAACCAATTGTTAGCCTCCCTAGTTTAAATCAAAGTAATTCTCTAATTGGTGTTTAGATATTAAACCGTCAAATATTTTATAAACAAATAAAAATAAAATCTAAATCATAAATACCAATAAAACAAAATAATCTATCCTACACCAGAAGCATGAATAAAGAAGTTTGGTGGCTTGCTATGACCACAATAAATACAACTTTGAATTTTGATGACAAGAGTTGTTTGGTGAACTCATATTGTTCTTTTTATTCTTCACAAAATAGTAGAAATAGTAACTAAGTTATAACTTTGTTTCAAATAACTTATTTATTTTTTCTTAGTTAAATTACTTAACTTTATATAAAAGTAAAGTTATAACTTTGTTTGAAATAACTTATTCATTGTTTTTAGTTAAATCATTCAACTTTATATAAATGTTCTAACATTATATCCTTTACATTTAAAGCAGGTCAACATATCTTTGTGACGTTCGTTTATTTTTTCTTCGAAAAATGATGATGTGGATTCAAGTTGATAATGTGGATTAAAAAAATTAAATTAATGACAGTTATACATGTACTCTTTTCATTTTCTTAAACTCGTATGAATCGAACTATGTGCATAGCTTCTAATCACATATTTATAACTTATAACTTGTAACATGTAACTCGTTAGAAATTTAAAAAAGACATGTATATTATAACTATGTTCTCTTCTTAAACATCCTACATTGTGAATTTCAAGTTATATATGTTTTGATTCACTTTAATCTATAATTAATACAAAAGAAATATATTTTTAGTCACTTTAATCTATGATTAGATACAAAAGAAATATATTTCAATTTTCAAGTTATAAATGTACATTCTCTTAAACCTCCTACATAACCCACCAAGATACTACTATCCTAATAATCCTTATTAAAAGTTTAATATTTTAATTTTTTATTCTAATGATATTCTAAATTGATGGAAAGTTGATCTCTACAATATTATAATGGTACCACACTACCACCAACCCTTTGCATGAATGGCCCCACTGAGAGCAACCCTTGAACTAACATGAGAATTGGCTTGAGAACATGCATGAATAATTTGAGTACTATCTTCTAACTCTCCAATCCCATGACGTTTTAACCAATTTATTATAATTTCCTTAAGCCCTTCCATTTTAGAATTATCTACCAACTCCACTTTTTTTGCCAACTTTCTATTTTAACTTCAAGAATCTATAATTGTTTACAACTAACTACGTACGTCCATTATCTACTTAAAAATTGTCTCAAATATGTTTTGGAACTATATGTATAATAGATAACACACGAAAATTGAGAGTGCACCGAATATTACACCAAGTCCCCCATCCTTAGGGTTATACATGGTCCAATTTGGCTATTTTTCAGAGATTATGCGTCAAACTGTTAACTATGGTTTCTAGAAATAATAATCAAACTGGTTAGCTAGAATTTTCTAAACTTGAAAAAAGAAAGAGATGTGTGATTGATGATGATTTAGTAAATCTTGGAAACCATCTATTATTGAAGTGGGATTGGCGGAATTAACGTACTGATCTTCATAGGGTCGTGATATCGGATGATAAGATAAGTGAAAATGGTTAGGGGACTCAAGCGAGGTGTTCTGGATCAAATCAATAAGTCTTGCATGTTAAGATTATATTTATGATTATAACCTCCACATTTATTAATGGTGCAAAGGTCTTCCTATAAAAGTCAACATCTTTGCTTGGAGGGCTCAGATTGGTCGGGATGCTTTATCTCAAAGAAACATTCCTATGGAGTCAAAAACATGCATGTTATGTTCTCAAGTGGAAGAGTCGAATGAAGACTCATTCCAACCGCTGATGTCGCTGACCTTAGTTCGGTTTGAAAAGAAGATCTTGCAAGCAATAATCCTTACGCCTTGTAGGTGTTTGTGGAAGGAACAAAATGATGACATTTTCAACAAGAGTAAGTCATCAAGAGAAAGTATTCTCAAGGAGATCAACGTGTTGGGATTTTTATGACTCAAAAATAGATCCAACTTGCTAGATATAGACATGAAAATTGGTGTAAATTTAATTTGTAATTTGCTTGTACTTGGTGGTTGTGCAATGTAGATTCTTGCTGCTACTGCTCTTTTTTTAAATGGAAATCGTTCTAATAAAAAAGTAAATAACTAAATTGTCGCATCACTTGCCACAATTCTATAAGCACAACATTCGGTTTTCCGTTTGTTATTAATTAATAAATTAACATGCATAAATTGAATTGTACTTATTTATTTAGTTGAATTTTACATTTAAATATGTTTAATATTTTAATTGAAATTTTAATAGTCTTTTTCATTTTATGTTTTATTTCTATATATATGTTTTTTAAATTTTATTACTCATATTTTACAGGTTTGTCACTTACTAAAAATCCAATCAAAAATTGAAATAGTTTGAGATGAAATTTTTTCATATTTTCTAAATACTTATCACTAACATTTTAATCATTCATTTATTCAAACTGTATAATATATGAGTTTCTAATTAACTTAGTATCATAATACGATATCACATGTATCATGTGAAATCATGGTTAAATAAGGGCATGTCATGCCCTCTAGAGATACTCAAACGTCTAAACATCCTTATTCAGATAGAAAAAAAAAAAGATTTTAATGAAACTTTGTTTTAAATAAGAATAAGAATGAAAAAAGAGAAACATACATGCGCTTGTTTGATTGTTTTATAATATGGTTTATTTGATCCGGATTTATATATTAAAATATAATTATGCATTTGATAGGGTGACCAAGGTTATGCATTTTAGATTTATTCGTTTTAGGTTTTATTGAGAGGAATGATAATATTGAGAATTATGAGATGATATTGTAGTGGACGGGAGGTGGTGGGCAAAAGTGGTTAAATATGGCAATTAGCCCTTTGGCTTTGGAATAATACAAGTGTATAGACATAAAATATACCTAATTAAACAGTTATTTCACACTATAGAAGAAAATATGCTTTTTAACTATAAATAAACCATTGTTATTCGAACATTATTAAGATTTAATTATAAATTATATCACAACTATCCTATGAACTAATGTTCCAATAAGGATTTCCAATATTATATGATTAAATAGAAAAGGTTATATGCATTTAGATTTATTATTTTGGTTTGGTGAGAGAAGTGATGATATTAATAAGCTAAGGGTTAGAAAAAATAAAACTGGTTTTAAATATAGAAAGTATAAGAGGCAATTCTAAGCATCGTTTTTCTTAATCAATGTTTGAAATTAAATTACAAGAAAAAAGTTTGTTAGATAGGTATTTAGGTATGATTATTTTTATTGACTTTTTTCAAGATCTTCTATTTTTTTAAACATTTAAAAGTTTTATATACGATATTATTATTTTTTATAAAAAATACATAATAAAAACAAGTTTTTTCATCTTTAAAATAAGTACAATATCATTATATAAAAAGATCACAACTTTATATATTCAGCTTATATGATTTATATTTGTCATTATATCTTTAATGCTTCTCACACCATGGCTCACTTAGTGAAAGTGTATGTAGTATTTGTGTATGTTATTATTATGTTAACTTAGAATTTGCTCTATCTATGTATGCTACCTAATTACGGTTATCTTATGGTATGCTTTATCTTTATAAGTTACGATGTTGTATGATATATGTCTTACTATTATGGTGAAAATATTTTAAACTAGGGATCTCATTGGAAACGGTCTTTTTATTTCACAGGATAAAGAAAACGCTTGCTACCATCCTATTCCTTCCATACCTTACAAATAGTGCATACTAAACGTGGAATATACCATATGTCCATATATATATATATATATATATATATATATATATATATATATATATATATATATATATATATATATATATATATATTTTTTTTTTTTGTTTATTGTGTTTTTAATATAGTTTATTATGTCTTTTCATTTTTATTATGTTTTTCTTGACGTTATTATGTTTTCTAAACCATAATAATTATATAAAATTATTGTGCACTTCTAATGATATAATAAAAACTAATTAATCGAATACACAAAAACAATGATAAAATTACATAAAATAATATAAATATAAAACACAATAATAAAATATATCATTGTGTTTTTTCTACTTATCATTGTGTTTTCCTAAATACTATAGTCCTATTTGATTCACAGAATTTTCTGAAATTTGAATTGAAAACTTATTTCATATTTATTGTAATTCATTTTCCTTTCACTTACCCATGAACTCTTGAACAATCTAATGTGATGTTCTAAATTAACATTCCAATTCCATTTAAAAAATTAACAACCAAACACATTATCAATTTTAACAGGATTTCATTCTAATTTCAATTTCAATTTTAATTCTAATTACTTCACAAAACATACTGCGAACCAAATAGCCCCTATGAGTTTTAAAAAACATATTGGTGAAATAATATCATTGAATACTTTTAATTATAAAACATAATGATAAAATGACAACAAATTTATATAATATATAACAACAATGATAAAAATAACATGAAATGATTTAAAACGTAAAACACAATAATGAATACATATAATAAATAATAAAAAGTATTTGACACTATGACTTGATATTTGACAAATTGACTTGACGTATAAGAAACAATCACCTGACGTAATTGACACAATGATCAAAATATCATCTTCTTTAAAAACAATAAATGAGTCTAAATTTTTCTTTAATCTTATTAAATTTAATAACTTCCTACCGTAACCTTAATCTATAACTAATGATTATAGCTTTTATTGTAAGATACCACCATGATATTGCAGAGGACCGGAGGTGGTGGGCAAGAAGTGGTTAAATGCGGCAATTAGCCCTTTGGATATGGAATATTAACAAGTCTATAAACATAAGACATCCCTACTTAAACAATTACTTCACACTAGAAAATTTTATTTTTTCAACTATAAATTAACCACTATTATTGAAACAGTATTTAAATTTTATTATAAAAATAGGACACCAATAAAATATTATAGAAAACACTCGTAAATCATTATGATTATTTTCATTTCAATTAGGACTAGTAGCAGAGATCATTGCCTTTTAAGGAGAAAAGCAAGTTTGATTTTTGATGTTTTTATTGAATTGAAGTTTTTCTTCTTGTGATTTGGTCATATTTGTTATTTACATCTAAAAATGATTTTTTTTTGCATCTGATTTCCCGATGTTTTAAAAAATTGTCATTGTCATCCAAAAAACTTAATTCCGTTAAGTTAAAATGTTAAACATGTAAATTGACAATATTACCCTAAACTTCAAACAAAATCCCTCAATTACATAATCATAATCGAGTAGAACTGAATCATGATATAGGAGAGATGGCAATCAGAAGTTGTGCTCTCTATTATATGACCCCTTTGCAACAGTTTCTAACCACCACCTGTAACCAGGTTCATCCTCCTCTCCCATCGATGATTCATCCGACAATCTCGCGGTTAAGTCATGATGAATGGTTTGAACTTTAAAAGATGAAATGTTCGATGTAGGTTTTGTGAATGGAACAATTTACGTGAATGGAAATTATGATTTTGTCTTTATCTACAAACTTACATAATTATTTATTTTAATAATAGATGGTTTAACATTTTAAATTAGTGGAGTTAATGCTTTTGGATGAAAATGGTAAGTTTTTAAAACCTTAGGAATACAAATGCAAAAAAAATAATTTTTGAATGAAAATAACAAATGTAACCAAATCAAACGAAGGAAGACTACAATTCACTCTTAAATAAGTTAACAATTGTTGTAGTTTAAGATTTCAAATAATTGTCTTTATAAAAAAATATTATGACTGATATGTATTGCATGCTTTGAGATAAGATGCAGACGTCTTGTTATTTCATAAAAAGAGAAAAAAGACACTAACAAAATGAGGAATAAAAATCCATACAGTTGTCATGAAAACATGCCTACTTTTTCTTTCTTGTCCATTTCTCCTCGATGGCTCGATGTTTACTTATATATTGACCACGACTTTGACTTATCTAGAAAATTCAAAGGACTTTGGGTCTGGTCCATAATTCTTTATCAATTCCATTTTAATTGATTAGTAGAACGTGCAATAATGCTAAACACATTATTCTTCTCTCGTAAGAGTTTTAGGTTTGAATCTTATTTTTATACGTCCAAATGTAATCTTTTGAATGCTACATGTTCAGTACAAGTTTACATGATCTCTTTTGTTAGTTGGATGTTAAGGGGTCTTGTGAGTTTACTTGTGATTACAGATGCATACTCATGTTTAACAAAAACATAATATAGATTTTTCAATTAGGTATTGTAACAGGCTCGGGTTGAACAAAAGACAATTTTTAGCATTGAATTTTTTAGGCTACGCCTAAGGCCCCAAGTTATTAGAGCCCCAATTTTATTTTATTTTTTGATTTTTAAAAAGTATAAATTATATTATTTGTTTTGAGTCTAAATATATACAATTCTAATTGAATTCTAATTTAACAAAAAATTCTTCAGCATAATATTTTTGTATACATAATCAGGGTCGGTTCTGAAGATTTTAATGCCCTGGACGAACTGGAAAATAAAGATCCTTGGGCCCTAATGACTTAAATTATATAAACTAATATTTTTAAACAAAAACAAACATTTAGCAATAAACATAGCAAAATCATAGTATTATACTGACATACCGTAATAGTTAACCGATAACTTGTGAAACTCTCCTAGCATTCTTGATAGAAAAATGGTTTATCACATCTTCGTAGTTTATAGTCTAAAACATTTTGCTTTCGATATTTATCATTGCCTATCATTCTTGTTGCTCTTCAACACAAGGGTGCACATGTTGCACAAACTTACACATAGCACTAGTTTGAGATTTTACCAAATTATTAACTTGAGCTTGCCTTTCATTTTGACAACCGGATGCTTGTTTAGGAGCCATGATTTCTAAGACTCAAATTCAAATTCAAAACCATTAAAGCACTAACAAATAAATCGGTAATCGGCAGCAGCACGTCGCAGCAAGCTTTGAATAAAAAAAAATTTGGTGGGCTGTTCAATATATATTTTGTTTCTATGTAATGTAATTGCAATCGGTATCTAATTTTATTTATATACTATTTAGGCTGCTTAATTGACTATCTAAATAAATAAACAAGTAATACTGGATCGTGGGCCATGAGAATTGAGTATTTTATCTTTTGAGAAGGGGCTCTGCTACTGATTATAAGAGCATTTGCACTAGCTTTTCATCTCATTTTTATATTTATATTAAAAACAGTATTTTTTTTTTTTTTTTAATTAAATAATATTTTTTTATATATTTATTATTATATTTTCTCTCACAACCACTTTTAAATATATTAAAAAATTTATGGGGGGTTGTCCGTGTTTCTCCAAATATGATGAATCACGGTACAATCCCTATAAATTTTCTCTCTCCTTCACTCACAACTACTCACAACCATCTCCCATAATATAAGACACACACTCACATCAACATAAACACCTATTATGAATGCTCTAACGATCACATTTGTAAAAGAACCCTGGCTTTTTAGAAAAAAAATTCTTAGGCCCCAAAATGATGAGCTGGCTTTGATTAAAACATGTTGGTTTGACCGGGTTGACCTACGAATTATTTTTTATTTTTTTATAAAGAGAGTAATGAGTTAAATATGATTATAAAGCCCATACTAAACAATATTTACGACTACGAAGCCAAATAAGATAATAAAAATACATACCACTTAATATTATAAAGAAGTTATGTGCACTAAAATACTCTATTCACATCTAAGAAATCTCACAAAAGCGAAGTATCAATCTTTATACACCACTAGAAAAGCTTTTTTATGTCACTTATGTTGTAGTAAAGTGGTAAAAGTTAAAATTTTAGTTTTTTATCAAAAAGCCAAAGCTTAAATCCTAATGTGAGGTATTAGAAATAGAAATTATTATAATTTAAAAGTGATAGTAGATAAGTGTGTGAGTCGTTGTTTTAAAAAAATATTTTTTTTAGAACGAAGCTTATATATTAAGAAGCTCACCTATATTCATATTTGTGAAAGAAACTTCAAACCAAAATCTGTCGAAATTCAAATAAAGAGTGTTTTTCATTTGGACCTAATTGTATTTTTCAGTGTCTATTTTGGTTGATTCGTCGGCATAGGCCGATTTAACATTTTTCATATGGTTATGCAAGTTCTCGTTTGTCATCAATAATATCACAAGGTCTATTTTGTCATCAATAAGATCACCGATTTAACAATGTCCTTAAATGGCTCCATTTGGGTCTTGAAATTGAAAATAAAATTGAAATTGGAATCAACACCGTCTAAAAAGCATTGAAATGAAAAATATTTCATCAATAAGAATCCTTCAAACTATCTACGAAATGTTTTCCATTGCAATGAATGTGTTCCAAAGACATAATGACTGTTAGAACAAGCTGATTAATATTTCTTTTTCCTTAATCTAAACCTGTCCTTAACAAGATCGAATGAATATTCTCAATCGAATGGATTGTTTGATTAATGAATTCTTCGGTTCGAATGTCCTTGTGATTCTTGATTAAAAACAGAAGTCAAAAACATTTTTCAAAGTCGGATCAAAGCAGAAGTTAAGAACATTTATTAATGAGTTTAAGAAATTGAAATCGAAATAAAAGAACAAATGAAGCACTGAATTGTGTTGTAAGAACATGGATCAAAACAAACGAATTCAAAACAGTGATAGCCGAGTTCCAAAAATAAAAAATCAAGTTCGATAACATAACGATAGGGCAGTTTCATTCTAAAAAACAAACTAGAGATCGAGTTTATTCTTAAAAGTCTTACTCGAAAACGAACCAAAACCATTTGCTTTAGTGATTCCATTTTATTACTTTCTTTGTAGATGACTGTTTGTCATCCTAAACTTTTTTGTGTTTCCATTTCTAGCTTTCCACTTGATTCAGGATTCGTGGCAGAGAAGAGTAATAACAAATGGTTCCAGCCATGGTGATCACGGATCAAACGACCAGATGAATGGATGAAGACTAACTGTGTTGGGGCATTTAGACCATTGATAGTAGATATTTTTCGGGTGGGGCCTCGGGGGTAATTGTCTTATTGTTTTTCTACATTTCAGTCGATTATAATTCTTAAAGGATTCCATTAATATTTCAATTGTGTTTTCAATTTCAATTCGTCAACGGAAACGCCATAATTTTCTCTAAAGTGTCCCAATCTCATTTCAGACCTATTTCGAAACGCATATTTTAAGGCTATAAGGGCACAAAGAGTTTTACAAGGGACAATAGGCACCGAAACATGGAAAAAGTTCCCCATCCACGTACACCACACTCCTAGTTTCAAATTTTTTTTTAAAGTAAACTACCATTTGCATCCCTGACATTTTTCCATTTTAACCACTTGTATCCCTGCAGTTTCAAAATCTCGATTTTCCCCTAACGTTTCATTTTTATCCCCGTTTGAATCCAAATGACTAACTCCGTTAAAATGTCAGTTAACTCTTTGTGAAAATGACTAAATTGCCCTAAAAAATAAAAAATTAAAAAAAAAAACTTTGTGAAACCTCCCACATCATCTTCTTCTCTGACCCCCAAACACACACACACACACTCTCTCTCTCATCTCTTCATCACCCACCACCATCACCACCACCGCCACCCATCACCACCACAACCTCCCGCTAGTCTGCCGGAGGAGTGGTAGTCTCCCGCTAATTATAATCATTCTAATTAAACGTTCTAAATCGTAGCCACTTAGGGTTTGATGATCGAATCACCACAGGAGAAACAGAAACAAAAACACAAACCTCAGAATCGATGTAATTCTCCACTCGTTCTCGATTGATTGCAGATCTGAAACCATTGGATCTGCTAGAAGAAAACTCCTCATTACTCGAAGAAGCGACGACAGGCGGCGATGCGATGGAAGAAGACCACGACACCACCTGATTCTCCGCATCGTCTTCATCGTCGTCCTCCTCACTCTCATCACCAGACTCTGTATCTTCATCCTCCGTCTCATCGTCTTCGTGTTCCTCACAATTCTCCTCCACGACGTCGTTTTCGCTGTGACTAGTGTCGCCTCTCGACGTCACTCGCCGGCAAGAGGTGTGTTCGTCGAGACAGGTGACGCAAACAGTGACGGCCCTGCCAAGGTTGAGGCCGGAGGCGGTCCAGGGTGTCGAAGATTGGCATTTGTGACAGAGGAGTGTTCGAGAGTGCTTTGCGAGGAGGAAGTTGGATGGGGGCCGTGGTGGTGGTGAAGGGAGTCATGGCGGTGGTGATGGGTGGCTCTAATAAAGAGAAAAGAGAGTGTGTGTGGGGGGAAGGACTGTGGTGGTAGTGATGAAGGATGTGGAGGTGGTGACGAGTGGCTGTTGTGGTGGTGATGATGGTTGAGGAGGTGGTGTTGAAGGCTGTGGATATGGTGATGAGATTGTAGTGGTGGTGGTGGTGGTGATGGGTGTGTTGGTAATAAAGAAGAAAATGTTGATGAATGAGTCCCATAAGTTTTTTATTTATTTTTTAAATTTAGAGGTAGTTTAATCTTTCAACAATAACTTTTACAGAAAAACTAACAGTGTTAGTTATCTTGACTCAAATTGAAATAAAACAACAGACACTCAAATGAAGAAAACATAAAACGTCAAGGGGCAGATGACAAATTTGAAACTATTGGGATGCAAACGGTTAAAATAAAAAAAATATCAGGTTTCAAATGGTAATTTACTTTTTTTTATAGTTCGATGAAAGTTCGTTGTTTTTCACCAAACCAAGTACTTGTTTCAAGTACTAACACACATGCACACCGAAAACATGGTTAGAATGAAAAATGTCCCCTCAAAAACAGAGAAAACTAGAAAAATAGAATGAATGAAAAGATGCTGTTGATGTGTCATCCGAGAGAAATAGCAAAAATGGGACGACTCTCTAGCCGAAATCAGATTCCCTTGTAAAATAAAGAAAAATGATTAATAGGCGTAAAAGATGTGTCCGCAAGTCTTAAAAAAAACGTAACTGCATAAGTAGCCACCACATGACATTTCACGGATTCCATAAATACATAAAATCAAATATGTAACACATGGTCTAGAAAATTCAAACATCAATTTTCTAATACTAGGGTTACAAAGTTCTCAAACATAACACAAATCATAAAGTAGTAACAGTTGGAGTAAGTTACTTGTAAAAATCAAAGTCAGTATCGGGCTTCTTTACGTTGGTCCTGTATCCCTTCTCAAAGTCCTTGGGTAGAATAACGTACCTGTTCTTGCGCACCGCATGCATACCTGCTTCTTGACAAATTGCTGATATCTGTAGGCAACAAACATATAGTAAGGCAAAGGAAGGAGGCCCATAAACACTCTATTTAAATAGTTTAGTTACCTCAGCAGCACTGATCTTGTCCGGTCGAGAAACATAATCTTCCAAGTCAACTTCATCACTAAGATTCATTTTAGCAGTGCAAACCTACACAACAATTCCACTCTAAATACCACCTCACAGTTATATATCAATCGGAGAAGTAAAATATTGTAGCAATGGCAGATAACAGGTCAAATGGGTGACTTTAGATAAGCTAAGGTAGAAGTGGCAAAATGGGTAGATCAAGTAACGAGCCATATGGGTATATTTTCGTAATTCCGGCCAGGTCAGGTTGCCTCGCACACTTTTTGTCTAAACCTAACTTTTGTATAATATGATTAAAGAGATTATGCATGAATACGTTTTGGGGCGGCATTTGATTTTAGTTGACATTTAACTATATTTTGTACCCATTTGAACCATGACCTGAAGTGAACCATCCAACGGTACATAGATCAAATTTGCTACATGCAACTAGAGGTAAGAATAGAAATCTGGCATCTCACCTGAAAAACAAGCCTCTTTTGTCGTCTATCGGGCAAAGGAAACTCGATTTTGCGGTCAAGTCTGCCAGGACGGAGAAGTGCAGGGTCCAAAGTATCAGCTCGGTTAGTTGCCATTATGACCTTAACATTCACAGTTTGGTCAAACCCATCCATCTGAACAAACCAAAATCCATGACGTTGTAAGCAAAAAGAACAAGAAATACTTGAGGCTAACACCGTACAACAAGACCACCAAATTAAAGTTATATATTAAGCATAAATCGATGAAGAATGATTATTTGGCCCTTGAAGTTGTAAGCAAAAAGAACAAGAAATACTTGAGGCTAACACCATACAACAAGACCACCAAATTAAAGTTATATATTAAGCATAAATCGATGAAGAATGATTATTTGGCCCTTTTGGCTCACCTGATTTAACAGTTCCATGAGAATTCGCTGCACTTCTCTATCAGCACCAGTCTGTGCATCAAACCTAGCAGTGGCTATTGCATCCACCTCATCAATAAATATGATTGCAGGAGCATTTTCTTTGGCAAGGCGGAACACGTCACGAACCATTCTCGGGCCCTACATCAACCATGATATATAAAAAAACAATTATAGCTGACCTAGTGTATCATATTGTGTTTTAAAAACCAAATATCACTTCTCAGTTCTCATCTTTGGTACCCATACCTCGCCCAGATACTTCTGAACAAATTCTGAGCCAACTACTCTAATAAAGGCTGCTGTAGTATGATTTGCTACTGCTTTGGCAAGCATGGTTTTCCCAGTACCAGGAGGACCATAGAGCAAAACCCCACGAGGAGGATCTATTCCTATCTGCTTGTACAATTCATGATGAGTCAAAGGTAACTCAACAGCTTCACGTATTCCTGCTTTTGAATATCACACCCTCCGATATCCTACAGAAAAATTCCAAACAAGAGTAAGCCGTTAGCTTCATTCACTAGATTATTGTAATATTTTAGCAGAGTTGCATCGATCCATAAATGTAGTTGGTAAATTACATATCATGCTTGAGCAAAAACAGAGATTCTATGAGACCCACATAAGTTACAGAATATAAATTGCTAGTTGAAATTCAAAAGGTTTAGAAGTCTTCCACTGTTATAAGATAAACTGTAGGCTCAATGCAGTTGTTTTACTAATTACTATCATCAATAGATGTGAATTCAAATAGTGGGTGAAGATATTGGTTTGATACATTTCAAATGTCTGAAATGTATACTTGATGTTGAAAGAAAACCTTTTTCAGACATTACTTTAAGCAAGGTTAAAGCAGACAAGCAGTGAGCTTGAATCAGATAAAGAAACTCACATTAAGAAATAGTCATAAGGTACCTACTACCTACTAGTATGAGTATAAATCATGATATAATGTTATTCACTTATTCCATATAAAGTTGAGACATGTACACTCTTTTCTATTAACACGTTGAATCTATTATTTAGATGTATGATTACATATAACAAAACGACATTCTGCATAGGGTTAATGGCATATAACGCTAGCAGCTCTAACATCAACACAAAGCCTCTAATATTGACTTTGTATACCATGTGTTATAAACGTTAACAGTTCTAGAGTTCTGGCTATTCAAAAGAAAGGCACTTTAAGAAAATAGGAGATGACTGCTATGTTCATAATAAAACCTACTGAATTTCAGAAAAGAAGATCAAGATACATATTTAATATGCGCTCTAGAAATGTTCTGATGCATGATCCAGTTAGCATGGATTATTTATATGTTGAAGTCTATTCAATCATACTATCAACGGAGCTATATGCCACAAGAACCTTAACTTCTGCTTGTCAATCTTTGAACCAAAACCTACCCAACCAAAATGAATCAGGATCCTAGTTTGGCATAATAAACATATCTTCAGTTCTGGGTGATTATGATTAGAATCAGACCCTATTAAAGGGTAGCACGTTTTGTGTCTTTTTATGCCGGACACAATATCAATGTGAAATCTTGATGAAACTGTATGATTGCAACATTCAGACCACCACCGATGGTAAGAACTTACTGCACCAAACCTTTTTAACTACCCAACATGGTGAAAGATGTTCTAACATAGCAATCTAGAATACCATATTCAATTTAATTACTTAATTTTTATGCAAGCAAGACACAAACAGGAAGCATGCTCACCACAACTAGCAAGCTGTTTTAGGGGTCATAAGAACAGAACTTTCAAATCACCAATCAATTAATAGGGCACCATAATGGACATCATAGCCGTATGAACTGATTCAAAAACTATTTCTAGAACTTTAAGGTCTCTAGATTCACTTCCTAGTTCCTACCATCGGTATATGTCAATAAATTTGATGCGGAGGCACTCTCAAAACATTAAAACTCCTAGGAATTATGTTTCAACAAAGCCCAATACAATTAGGGGTCACCAAATCAAAAACCTAAAACCAATCTTCATCCTCCAATACTCCACAAAACAATCAACATCCAATACTCAATGAAAACAACTACTCACATTATACGTAACATCAGGCTTCTCCGACTGACTAAGAAGCGAAATACTCGAATCCGCCTCGGGCGGCAACACATCAACAAGAGCATTAGAATGGCGGTGCAACGCCACAGACGCCGAGGGCTTCAACAACTCCCGATTAATCGTACTCAAAATCCTAACATAATAATTAGACCCCGTAGTCGAACCAACAATTCCGTTGTTCTGATCGATCATCTCCATGAACTGACCGATCACAAGCGGCACCGACTGGATCCGCTTGACCTCCTCCTGCGACCTCAGGAGCTCACGCTTGAGGTTCTTCTGCTCGTCTTTGACGTACTCTTCTTGGATTTCGATGAACTCGATTTGACGCTCGAGGGATTTGAGGCGAGTGTAGAGGTCGTCGTCGGAGTCGGTGACGGTGGTGTCGGTGGTGGTGAGGGTGGGCGGTGGTGGTTTAGGGTCGAGAACCATCGTTGCTGCCATTGTTGTTTAGTGGTGTTGTGAGATTGAGAGATGGAGGAATGATGTAGGTGTGGGATTGTTTTAGTGGTTTCTTGAGGAGTACTTCATCTCTGTATTCTCCGATGTGTAGAGAGGAAGAAGGGTTCTTTTTCTTTTTGCCTTCTTTTACTTTGAAAATTTTAAAATTCAAGAAACGATTTTTTTAGATGGCTTTTGGATCACCGACCGGACCATCAATTCATTTTATTACTCAAGTACGGAATGCTAGGGCTCTAGACTGACACATCATCGAATGAAAGCAGTCATTGTGAATTTAGAGGCATCCAAATAATTCATTGAAATACTCAAAAAGGTGGCGTTTTTTATAATGCCGACCGAACGCCGGCGGGAGCGGGGGCCATAGTGTGGTTGGTCTTTGATGGTCTCATATAGTCCTGAACTTGTAATCATCCTTAAAATAAAATACACATTAGATAAAAAATACTAGGTTTCAACTTAAAACCTCTTTTTATCATACGTGGGTCTTAAACCCATGACTTTTTAATTTCTATTATATCTTAAATATCTCGTATTAATCATTTGGCCTGATTATTATCGTAAAGAAACACTTATAAAGAGTAAATTACACTCGAGTATATAGCAATTTAAAGGTTTATTCTTAAACTTCATTAATTACTAAAATCATTCTTATTTCAAAAAATATAACACAATTCGTTATTTCCACTAACCGTGTTAACTTTTTTAAATTAACCTATATGTTATTTTGTAAACCTATATGTTAATTTTGTAAATGAATGAACGGTAGAAGCAATCGTCTGGCATGCCATCTGTCCCCACTATCTCTTGCCCATTAAACGCAAGTCCCACTTGTTGTCTACAAGTTAATCTTCTTTATTTTGCTTCATTTCCCTCTTTGCGAGGGTTTCTCTGCCAAATCTCTGTCCACCTTTGCCTTCTCCGGTCGGTTGGAACCGTTTATTAGAGGTTAATGGTGGCATTGGTGGTTCCGACGACGGTTGTTTTATGTCGGTATGTCAGCGAGCCACACCCTTCAGTTCTGATTTGTCTTTGGGCTTCCATCTTTTGATTTTTGGTTGTTGGTATGTTCGACGACTAGCCGCTCCGACGATGGTTGTTTTATGTCGGCGACCCACCACCCTCAATTCTGATTGGTCTTTGGGCTTCCGTCTTTTGATTTTTGTGTGTGATGTGTAGAGTAAGATGGTAGGAGACCTTTGTATAGAGAGATAAAGAGAGTGAGAAGGACGGAGGTGGTTCTAAATCTGGCTCTGGCCCCGCTCGATCTTGGTCTCTCTTCGGGTTTCCTCTTTTTGATTTTTGCATTGACTGATGCACCTTTCTGCTCAGATGGTGGTCACTCTGATAATATATGTTTGGGTTCTTTTTGCATACGTGTTCTTATTGTTAAATAAACGTTTTGGATTTTGCTTTTTGCTGGTTGTTTGGCTGATTTGTTGGTTTATCATGGTTTTTTGAGTAATCACTTGCGGGGGGAAGATGACCCCATGATATGTGTGTTTTGTTGAATCAGTGCTACGGTTTCGGGTCTGATTTGTTGGATCTATCGGTTCAAGCATCATTTACAATGTTGTCGGTCATTCATACATGATATCTTTCAACGATTATGAGTTTACACTCATCTGAGATTGTTAAAGACTGTGATGATCTTTGATGGCTTTAAAAGAAAATTTTGGGTTTAGGGGACTCTGATCAGTATTATATCTGTGCTATGGGTTTAGATCTGGTTCCTGGGATCTATTTATATGGGAAAGATTAAAAACATCTGATTATTCATAAGTGAGATTCTTCGATGATGATGAGCATGAGCTCATTTGAGATTGTAAACATTTGTGATGATGAGCTTGGTTCATCTGAGCTGTTAACTCAGCTTGGATTGTTAGCACATGCATGAGACGTTCTTGGGGTGCACGTCCGATAATAGTGGAACTGTGCAAGTAAAAAATTGTTGGTTCAAGAGGCAATGATGTGGAATAAAAATTCAGCGTTCGATGTTTTGGCGTGACATCGATTCTGATTGCAGCCATATCGAGGCTATGTTTCTGAGCCTCCAAACACTATCAGTGATTAATTTATGTTATCTTCAATTAGAATTGTGATTGAAATGATTTTTTTCTTTCTGCACAACCTTCTGCTTTAGTTGTGTTGGCTGGCTTTATGTGGTTTCTTTTGGTGGTGATTGTGTGGTTTAATTGTCCATTAATTCTTCACACACTGCGTATGTTGTGTGTTAATGTATACATATTCGTAAAGGCTATAATGATTTTAAACAAGTTTCTGTAGTTTGGCATGGCGTTGTCTCCACTTTGCAGCCATAACGGAATGCCTAATATGAGCCATGTGTGCCAGTCAAAACCTATTTGCGTTTTTTCAGTCCATCATCGCGAAATGCAAATGGCATTGTTACATGTTAAGGACACGCGCAACGCGCGTGTTGGAATTCAACTAGTTGTTAATAATATATGAAATGCAAAACTACTATTCTAACGTAACAACTCATCAAGCCTCATCATTTTTTATTAATAAAATAAACAGATGTAACAAATTAAATAAAAAACAAAGAAAAACTTAATTTCCTTCCTTTGCTTGTCCTCTTCAATCTTCATTGCTTCCATACAAATTCATCTTTACCACCATCGAAACATCACCACATCACTGTCACTACATGAACGTAACGAACCACCACCGCCACACTAGGCGAAACCCATCGTATCTTCTCCGATCATCTTCCATGGTATCTAGTCTGTATAATCTTCACAAATTAGTAGGCAAGAAGAGATAGGTGTTTTATTTTCATATGGATTTTATCTGTATCTGAGTGGTTTTATTAAAGAAATATTTTTTAACCAACAATTTACAATTGTTTTTTAAATTTAAGATGGAAAGTCATCTATTTATTCACAAATTCAAAATGAATAAACATCTTATAAAAACATCTTTGATCGTTTTCATTGCAAGTAGTGGTTTTGATGACATGGAGTGAAAAGTGGCATGGCAACACCGCCACCCCTAATTGGCGTCACACAATAGAACAAGTGCACTGATGCCATGAAGAAAACCAATATGATAATAAAGTATGTTGTGGAAGAGTGTGGAGAAATGAGTAGTGTGCTATGCGCGAGGTGCAAACACACTACCTAGGCAGGTGGATGATTGGTGTGGGGTAGGTGAAACCACATCACATCTTTTATATATAATAAATGAATGGACATCTAAAACATCACGTGACATAACTTTAAGCATTCTCATACTAGTTTTTTACCATTCTTCTCATATTAAATGACGATATTAGATAATAATGATATTGTTTATGGCAATTTCATATTAGAGACTATATTTTTAATAACTTAAAAATGAGATTTTTTATATCACACTTTATAAAATACAAAATATTTTTAAAATCGATGTTTTTAATTTTTTAGTATAAAACAATTTTACATTAAAAAACTAAGATAGTTAAAACCAGGCTTTTAAACAACGAGATTTTAATTAAAAAATACTATTTTCAAAAATTGTTTTTTTAAGAAATATATATATAAACAATTTTTAAATGAAAGTTTATTAGAAAAGAAAGTTTAACAAAATGATGTTAATTGTTTTATTGGTTTAGTTATTTACTTATACATAATTTAAACATATCTTATCTTGAGAATTTCCTTTTATAATTTTTAATCTTTTAATATTTTTTATTCAAAATGTATCAAGTTCAAATGTACCAGAGCAGGCCAGCAGGCCCAGCACCACTATCTTTTATCCAAATAAAGCCCAGCACAACATCCTTGAAACAAATGAAGCCCATTTTTGTAAACGCATAAGACACACATTAGGATTAGGGTTTCACACGCTCCTTTATAACTGCTCATAACTATTTCTTTCAGCTGAGTTCAAACTTCCAATCCCTTCTGTCAACAATCTCTTACAACTTTCGTATGAATGATTTAATCAATTCTACCAAGTTTTCTTAAGTTTACGTTTTTCAAATTGCGATTTGAAATCGCTTTGGATTTTTTGAAAACTTTTGCCATCGTTTTAAAATTGCGAGATTCGTGATTGTAATTTCAGTTTGCAGATTTTGTTATTTTGAAGAACATATGTTGAATTATTCGTATGATGATCAAAATTTCATGGCATTTGGGATGATTCATAACTTGTAGTTTATCACGAGTTCTTTTCCAGTGCCAAGATACAGATCGAGCGATATATGCTTGCATGTTGTTGTTCTCATACGACTTCGTGCACTAATATCCTCGTATATTTGCATTTGTAGCTTTAATTTTGATCTAAACGTTTGAACACTCTTTCAACATTGCTGAAGATAACAGCTAATTTTAGATCTTGATGCAGGTTAGGAACTGAAGTAAAAAGAATGAAATAACAAATATTGAAACATTTATTAATTAGTTCACGTTCATTCAATTTGTCCAGTGGATAGTTGTCTAACAACGGATGAAAAAAAAAAAAAAAAAAACAAATCTTCGAAATGGCCAATAATTTGGTTAACTGTAACTACTAAAACATAGACCGACACACAAGTTTATAGACACTAACACGCTTAAGGAGGCTTGTGGTTGAACCAACTTATTATTATTAGACTTAATTACACAATTGGTTTCTGCGGTTTGCTCGTATTGTAATATTGGTTTCAACTTTTGAGAAATTACAGATTTGATCTTAACTGTTTGTCTAACCATAACACGATTGGTCCTTAGTACTAACTTCCGTTAAGTTTTTCAGTTAAGTGATTGTGAAAATTAATAAATGTGGGACATTTTTTCTTTATTATATATAATATATACACACACAAAAAAAAAATTCAAACATCACCATTAAAACCCAACGTACCCCCCTTCCCCGTCATCGTCTTCGTTTGGCAAAGTCCTGCGATGCCACCGCCAGCCAAACCCATCACCACCCTCGTTTCTTCCTCCCCCCTCTCTCTCTTTCTCTCTCTCTCTTTTTCTTAATTGAATCCTAACCCCATCCCTTCGTGCACAGCTTCCCTAGCCACTTCCGGCACCGCCGCCGGCGATCTTCGGCACCACAACCACCATTGCCACCCTCGTCTCCATTTCCTCTTCCCCTTCCCCTTCCTTCCGCTCGCTGCAACTATACCATGGAACAACCCACCACCCTCATTAATGCTCACAAAGTGATCTAATAAAAACAATTTAAATTAGACTCAATCTAGAAATTCAAATTAAACCCTAGACAACCTAGACCTAGACCATTAGATATGCAAGTGAACCTAATCGACTGTAGACAAGATTAAGGAAGACCGGAATCGAACCCTAGAGATAGTATTATAGAATAAACTAGACTCGGAAATGATTAAAACGAAATTGATTTAACATGCAGGGGGGGGGGGGATTTTTTTTATAAAGAACCTAGAGAAAAAATAAAAACTACTTTTAATTAATTGATTAAATTATCGATTTACCGACTAGAACACGAGAAAACAAGAACTCTTAGAAAATCAAGAATGAGAAAGATACTACCTAGGCGAATCCTAGTTTCGACCCTTGAATTTCAAATGGTTATTGAACTATTGTGGTATCGGAGTCTAATGATACAAACCTCTAAGATACTTAATGGATCCCGGATCATTCTTTAGATGTGACCAAAAAAAGAACCTAGAAGATGAGTGAAACTACTGATTGGCCAAATTACTGCCAAGTCTCTTTGATAACACTTATATACCCGGTTGATAGCTAATCTCTCGATCTAACTAACACAATTCATAGACAATGAAAGGGTAACTTTTAAACAATCTACAGGACACGAAAAGCAATGCAATTAGCTAACTTAGGGAAACCTTCTTTCGAACCGCTTATTCCCAACCAACTAAACACAAGGACAATTCGATTAACTATCACCTTTCGGACTCAAATTAAAAAGAGCATTAAGACTTAATAATCATCCAACCCAATTCCTATGGTTACTACGTCTAGCAAACCATCAACTAATAAAAAACACAAAGTAATCGATCTAGATATGCAAGTTTCTATAAAAACATTCAACAACTAACATATGGAATATAGGAATCATCAACAACTATGCCAAAATACTCAAACTCATCAAATAGATTGAATGAAAGTCTTTACATAAGCATTAACCATAATAACCGTTCAATAACCAAAATCTATTTAAGTTAACACAAACCAATCATCAACCTAGGTAGCATTATGATTTTAGTTACTCATATTCAATAGAAACATCATCTTAAACACTGAAAACAAGATCAGCGTGTTCAAAACAATGTATGCTAAACAAAGTTACGAATATAAGAACCTGTGTTCAAACGTTTGCAACAGTTCCTATGATCCTAGCTTCAATTCTTGGCTTCCAATCCTTCTAAAACCTTCAATTCGTCCTTGAGAATGCTCTTGCAACGGCTAGTGGTCGAACTCCCCTTTTTGGGTTAAAAAAGTTGTTTAAATACAACTTTGTAAAATTTCCCCCGAAGATACCATCTATGCGATACGTGCAAGAGAACCACTCATTCTGTGCGTATCGTATAGACTAAAAAAAATTCCATAAACCCTAATTTGTGATCTATGTGATACGCGTAGGAGAACCTCTCCTGCTATGCGTATCGCATAGATGGGATTTTCCAGCAACTTTGAGTTTGACACTTAGAAAAATTTCTAAGTGTTGGTCTTTTTCCATTTTTTGGCTCTTTTTTTCGTTTCCCATGTGTTTTCGTCACTTTAAGCATCTAAGCACCTGTTAAACCACAAAATAATGAACAATAAGTAAAAACTAACGAATCTAACTAAAAATTAAACAAAAGAGATCTGAAAACGCAACCTAAAATGGATGTGTTTTACAACACATCACTCAACCCACCACCACTGTGGCACTTACTATCGTCTCCGATCTAATTTGAAGATTTGATTTTGTTCTCCACTGTTTGATCTCTACTTGATCATAGAGGCATTGAAGGAGCTACGTGATTTGATCACAAAGGCATTGATGGAGCTATGCGATCTGCAATTATTGTGGTGATGGCGGTGACTGTGGTGGTGGCAGTGACTGTGGTGGGTGTGTTGTGGTGGTCGGCATGGTGGTTGGTGGTTCCGATCAGACGGTGGTGGTAGGTTTTTGGCTGAAGGTGCGGTCGATGGTGGTAGGTCTCGTGGCTGGAGGTGAAGTGGTGGTCGGTGGAGAACTATGATGGCAGTGGCGGTGGAGAACTGCGGTGGTGGCGGCGGCGGGTGGCGGTGGTGAGAAATACGGTGGTGAACATGTATGAGTGTCTGTGTATAAATGGCTATACATATTATATATATATATATATATATATATATATATAATATATATATATATATATATATATATATATATATATATATATATATATATATATATATATATAGCTATTTAATTAAAGAAAGTGGGTCCCACATATATTAATATATATGTTAAGTAATTTGTCTTTAATTTAGGGGTAAAAAGGTCTTTTACACTCATTTAACTGAAAAACTTAACAAAAGTTAGTGTCGGGGACCAATGATGTTACGCTTTCGTAAACAGTTGGGACCAAACTTGTAATTTTTCAAAAATTAGGACCAATATTACAATATGGGCATACCACAGGAACCAATCATATAATTAACTCTTATTATTATTATTTTGAACAGGAACGAACCGATTATTATTTTATGTTATGGAACCATATACATCTAACTGAATTAACAGAAACAAAACCAATCCATCATTTTGATAACTAATATGAAAACCAATTGGTTTAGGTTTTTTGATAACTGAATACTGTTTTTATGGTATTAACTAGTGAACTGGTTTAGGTATGTTTATAGCTGAATACTATTTTTGGTACTAATTGTAGCAAACTAAATCATGCTCACTTAGTCACTCGCTCAAGCGACGAATTCATTTCAATTAAACGGACACAAAACCCATATGTTTAAGTGCTCACACACATCAATTTGAAAGCATGAACCTTGATTTGCAAGGTTCATAGCAGTTTTTGTGACCGGATTCATGTAGCCATATGTATGTGCTTGTTTTAGCTCCAACTATATTATGGTAGATTTGATTATTAAAACTTTAAGATAAACTTTAGAATGTATTAGTTATAATGTGAGAATTTGGTCATGTTAAGCACTTAAGTAAAATAGTTAGCTTCACTACTGAGTGGATAAAATTTCTGCAAATGTGACAATGATTTTAAAACAGGAGTCAAAAAGTTTTTATTACATGTTAAAGAAAAAGAAGAAAAAAAGTTTAGAAAAGTATCATTTGCTTGTCATATGTAAGAGAGATCTAAAACCTAAGCAGAAGACCTTCACCTAATTATTTCCTTAGGAATAAGACCTTGTCCACTCTCTATGGTTGAGGAGAATGCTTTAGAGGTGAGATGCAGAAGAGAGAAAAATATTATGAATGAGTGAAAAGAAATAAAAGGAAAAATAATGAGTGAGAAAAAAGAAAATAGAGAGAGGTGATGAGGTGGTTGAATCCTTTGTGAAGGATCCATAACTTGCATTTATGATAGCGTAAGGAAGGAGTGGTAGTTCAAAGGTTTGCAACACATCTTTTCGCTTGTGCTCGTCATGATTGTGATTGAGGGCATGGGCAATGAATGTAACGTGGCGTTTTAATGGCGCTCGACATTCTAGACACATGTGTCATCGTGATCCGTTTGAGAGGCACCTTTGCTATTTTCGTTTCTTTACGCAAGGTAGTTCAGACTGATTAGAAATTGAGTTTGCAACATGATGTCAAGATGGTTTGCATTCTTGTAGAACGATAAAAGTTGGTTCAAGGCATTATACTTATGAAGACTTAGAAATAGATGTGATGTTTTCGAAAGGATGACAGAATGAACAGTTATGTCCCGTTTGTTTGAGAAGTTCATTTTATGCATGTTCAAAAGGGTGGCATACCATACATTTTACCAGTTCAGGATGTTTTGAGGCTTATAAATATTATACACCCCCTTCATTTTTTTCTTCAAAAAATAAAATTATACACAAACCAATTCTCACTTTTTGTACTGGAATTACATGTAGCTTTCTTGCTACATCAAAAGTTCTTGTACATCAAAAATTTTCTCGCTACATAAAAGGTTCTTATACATTAAAATTTATAAGCACTCACTAGTTCGTTTAGTTTTCACCTATATGTGCAAATTGAATAACATTCCATAGACTTTGCTTCATTGTATCATGAGTGCAATTTGACAAAACACCTCTAACACAAGTACCCCCAAGGGTGAAATTGCTTTAAGAACAAAAATTACTCGTCTTATATAACCAGTCGTAGCTAGATTGTGTGTGAGTTGTTGGACCAGAATGATTATGAAATAACGCAACACTACTTGTGACAAGGGATTTTAAAGGGTTGTATTCCAAGCAGCGCTAATCAAGCTTGCATTTGAAAGAGTTTAAGCACTTTAACATGAGTTAAGATTATTTGTATAGTCATTTAGAGAGAGTTATTACAATAAATCTTAAAGAGTAAATTACAAATTGTGTCATTTCTTAATATATAGAATTGCATCTTATGTCTTTTAGTTTTAATAATTACATGGAATGTCTTTTTTTAAAACAAGTTGCACATCTATCATCTTTTAAACTAACCTCCATTCGAATTTATAGTTAAGTCAAGCATGTGACACTCACATGAGAGGCATTTATGTGCTTTACATGCCTAAAATGAGTCAAAAATATTTTTACGTCTCTTTATCTCCGCCGCCTTCATGTTAGGGTGTTCGAAGTCGGATATTTAAAATTTTCGGATAGTAGAAATCACTATCCGTATTTGTATCTGAAATTTCGGATATTTGAAATTCGGTTATTCAGAATTTCATATACTGATAGCGATTTGGATATCCAAACTCCTTTTTTTGCAATAATTAGTTATATGTTAATATAAAAATAATATAAAAACAACACACATTAAAAAAATTCTCAATATACACTAACAAGTCCCAACCTAAAATAAAAAACATGTAAGACTTTTAAAAAATAACAAAAAATATTTCTAAGTTTCGGATAACCGGATATCCTAATATCCAGAATTTTTCAAAATCAATATCCGAATTTTTGGTTATCCGAAATTCAGATATCCAAATTATAGGTAATCTGAATTTTTGGATATGCAGAACCATCTTTAGTACACCAATCATAATTCGAACCATTTTCTCTTTACATTATATGAGACAACAATTACATTAGACGAACTCAACAAAAATAAAACAATTATATTAGTAACTACAAACCTAGGTAATTACTTATGCTGCACTAATTTACTTATATAATCAATAAACTTTAAATATATCAAATTGTGCTTCAATTAGATTTAATCTGATAGGGGAAGAGGTAGACAATGGATTTAGTGATTCAAGTTGTGCCGTACTTTGGTTGCATCCAACGGATGAGGAAGACGTTGGATTCAGTGTTGACGCAAATTAGCTTTATTGATTACAAATTATTGAATTACATAAATGTTCTTTATGTGAATGACACATGTCTGATTTAACTAAGAATTTGAATGAAGATTAGTGTAAAAGATAATATATATGCAATTTTTATAAAAAAACATACAGTGTAATTATTGAAACTAAAGAACACACGGTGTAATTTCATGTATCAATAAATGACACAATTCATAATGTACTCAATCTTAAATTAATATTTGGAGAAATGGTCCAGATACTAATGTTATTATCTAAAAAATAATAATATTAGATAATTAAATATCATAGGTAAATAAACGTTTTTAACTTAAAATAACACAAATATATGTATTACCAACTCTACTAAAACCTATGTTTATGAATGAACATTTTGAAGTTAAAAATCAGAGAGTGGGTCATCTTGAAGAAGCCCTTTTGTACATTGAAGCTCATCCGCAGGGGACACGTTTATGATGATGGATACTCGAGTTGCGTTTAGACACCCTTTGATCCATTGGTACCATCTTAAGGGAAATCCCATTTGACTATTAAACGTTTTTTCTATGTCGATTTTAAAAATAATGCCTTGCTTTTAATTAGTATTTTTTAATCCACAAGTGTAGTTCGTTTGTTATCAAGGGACTGTCTAAAATATTCCTTCTATAGATAAAAGTTCATTGGACTCTAATAAAACCAAACCAATGACACGTTTGACGGTAGATAACTTTGCTGATTAAACCAATGAGACCTGTACGCCGAAAGTCTTTAGGATATAACGGATCGTTTCTTTTAGGAATCAAGGTGATAAAAGAAGTCCCACAACCCCTAAATATTTCCCCCTCCATATGAAACTAATCAAGAATTGATCTAAAATCTTTTTCCAAGAGGTGTCATGTTTTTTGATAAACGCAAACATGAAACCATCAGCGCTTGGGGCTTTGTCCAAACCACACTCGTAAACGGCATCATGAATCTCACTAGGAGTGACTTCAGCTCCCAGAAGGTTGGCATCCACAGCAAATAGCCGCCCTAGCGACCGATTAGATGAATGAATGTTAGTGGTTGTGAAGTGTGTGAAAAAAACATGGTAGTGACTCGAACAAAAACAACCTTTGGTCCTCAAGGTTTGGTCAAATAGCTTTGTTTTCATTTGAACTAGTTTAGTCAGACTTGGGGAGTCTTTATATATATTAATACTAAATATTTAAGAACCATTAAATATTATATGATGAATATATGAATTCAAATACACTACAATTACAAAAGTAATTTATTCATCAATGACACTCTGGGTTCAACAAAATTGAGCACCATCGCTATCACTATAAACTTATAAAGTATACTTCACACTGATAAAAACAGAAAGGTTAATAACAAATAAATCCAATAACTGTTTCTACTCTCACAAGCAACTAAAGTCCCAAAAGCTACAAAACACCATAAACCACATTATTATTATTATTATTATTATTATTATTATTATTATTATTATTATTATATTATTATTATTATTATTATTATTATTATTATTATTATTATTATTATTATTATTATTATTATTATTATTATTATTTAAAAGGAAAAAAAAAGAAGCCTACATCAAACTGTTTTGGTAACCTTTGTTTCATGTTTCAGTCAAAGTTCTCCACATTACTAGCTGGTGATGGTAACGGTGATGATGATGGTGATGCATAATCTCGTTCCTCAAAAAGCGGTCTTGGCACGCTTCATTCCACTAGAACCGAAAGGTGACACGCTGCTTCTAGGCTGCGGGCTGTGCTCTCTAAGGTTGTTGTTTAGCATAGCTAACTCTCTTAACTGTTGCCTCTTGTAAAGATCTTCCGACTCGTCCTGCAGCAATTCAAAGAAAAGATCAATCAATACAAAAAAAGCATGCAAATCTAGGCCGGTTTGAGATTTATATGATTCGGTTCAAGGTTCAGTTTTAGTAGTTTAATTGTCCGGGCGATGGTTAGTAACTTGTAACCGGCCGTGTAAATTAAGTTAGTCATTTAACCTTATTTATATATATTTTTTGTCATTTTTAAGAATATGCAGTTATGTATATGTATCATATACATGAACATCTTTATCATTTTAAAAGTATTAATACAAACCAACGTTTTTGAAGATAAAAATTAAAAATCCATGCAAACTGAACCGTTAAACCACCAAACTACTAAAACTGACTGGACTGGCATACCTACCTAGCTCAGGCGGTTTCATTTGTCTTTTCTGAAACCATAGTTAGTTACCTAGAATTTTTGTCAAAGCCACTTGAACTAGACCGTGAACACCCCTACTTTTATGTTTAAGAATTCATCTAACGTTTTTCAACTGTTGACAAAAAAAATTTTTGAACAGAATGTTTTATTTATAAGCTTGAAAAATATATAAGGTCATAAGAAATTTTGGACTTATTGTTGTAGTGAATGTACTGTAGCCTGTACACGACGTACGTATCTCGCAGCATGAAAGAAAACATACCACGGGTTTGAGCAGCTCTTCAATGATTTCTTGTGCTTGTCTCAAACGCATATCGATGATACTTGCAGGCATTTCTGCTTCAATTAGGATGTGTAATGGTTCGTTGAGGTGCTCATAGCCTGGTCTCCCCTTCAAACTCTCCTCCTTTTCACACAACCCGTAAAAATAATTAATACTAGAAAATGACCGCATAAACGAACAAGTCGGCCGGTCAATTTGTTTGCCTTTGCAGTGATTTGATCATATGACAGGTAGTAAAATGAGTAGGTTGGGCATGTTGAATAGTGGCTTAAAGTGAGTAAATTTTAGTTTTGGCTGACCCAAAACCATTTTTATCCATTTAAAAATGCAATTAACTAATGTGTTAAATATGATCTTAAAACCTACAATTTGAAAATAATGGTCTTAAGTTTCTAAATAAAAAAGATTATAAGATTGCATGCGTTAAATATACATGGTATATAACTTCTTTCAGTTTGTTTTTACCTTATCAGGGTCTTTTATGGAACCCCTTCCTCTGATAAAGACGCGACATCCGGTAGAAGCTTCGACTCGCTTTAAGGAATTGCCTCGTGGACCTAGAAGCCTCCCAACAAAGTTGAACTGAACAAGACAATGAAATTTGTTAACGGGTTTTAGAGAAAAAGGAACATATAAAAATTAATGGCTTTTGAGGTGTATTATGTACATTGGGGAAGCTGTCAATGGGTATATCCAAACGCAACACCCTCTTTGTATAAAAGGAGCTTGGGCTCGCTGGTGCTGAGTTCCAGTGATCAACCGGTGGCAGTCCTTGTGGACCACCAAATCGCTGCAATTGAAGTCAAAATTAAAAGTCAACACCACGAGCATGACCAAAGGTATGCGTATAGGAATATTGAAGTCAAATAAGTGCTCAACACAAAATAAACATGACAAGCAAGATGTATACACATATCAAAGATAAAACTGATACGTTAAGCCATTTATAAGTTTCATTTTCATGGTCCTATTTATATGATGCAAGAACAATAGATATAGGAATGCAAATAAGCCTGTCATGAACTTAATATAGAGCATGTCATAGCCTTGACTAATAGAAACAAAAAATGGGAGCGACATAGAATGAAAGAAAACTGAAACAAAAGAAATCTAAATATGTTTCTTAGAGGCGTGTGTTGGTAATAAGAGGAGAGAGTAAACACAAAGAACACACATAGTTTACTACTAAAGACTCACTACTATGACTCGGTAAACTAATAAAAACATGTAACTAAAATAAACTCCTAGTGACTTGACCCATCTAAGCAAAACCCACAAACTTAGCTCCATGACCCATTCTAACCAGTCAAGATTTAACCCAATAGCATGTGCAACAGGTGTGTACTTAAGAACATGAAGCTTGGGCAAAGAAGAAAAATATAGCATAGATTAAGAAAAAGTTTTTTTTTATGCCAAATGAGGTAAAAACTTGAAAACTTGATTTGGCCATAAAGCAAAAAAGCAATAAATTTTCCATTGTTCAATATACATCTCCCCTCCCGATCCTCTCTCACATATGTGCTTTTTTAAAATTTCATTCTGGAATTAGCAATTTTTAATCCTTAAACTAGACTCAAAATGTATATATAATTAAAGATTAGCATCTTGACTACACTTCCATTGATAATCACTGTAACTTACAAACAGCATACGTGGATGCAGTAATGTTGGTATGCATAGATTGTAAACGCGTCTAAACAGTAATCTGTAAATAATTGCATATCATTTCTAATTAGAAATATTCCAAAGTAAAAAAGAAAAAGTGGGAATTTAATACTGAATATGGCAACAAATCATTGTTGGATAGATTAACTCACTTCGTGTTGAAGAGGACTCCAACTAGCACTTCCATTCCAACGGCCTAAGCTTTTAGCAGCGACATCAGGCATGATATCTAAGGGATTTAGAGGACTTGGGCTTCCACACTGCATTCTGTCATAGTCATTAAACCCTTGATTTGGTATCATTCCTGAAGCCCGTAATATCTCTGTTGATCAAATATAGTAATACCAATGAGTCATTAACAATCAGTTTACTTAAAAGTTTAAATAGAAATACAACATGTAATGCAGAAAATGGTAGTTATATGGTATAAGCCAATAAACCAATTCATTAAGTATCATATCTACAACTTTTACTCTATATGACAAATATATTCACTTGAAAACACTAAAGAAACCATCCCTCTCTCTCTTGTTTTCTTAATATTCTGAAATAAGATACATAACAAGTACACCGTTCACATGTGCAATGTCACATGTCACGTACCTTTACTATATCATTGGCTCTTTTGACTAAGAAAGCATAAGGGGTTTAAACCAAAGTTCAGAAACGTACCACTCATGCTAAGTCCTTGTAGAAAATATACAAAAAGAGAGTGAAATTTAGGAAAAGAAAAAGAAAAGAGGGGAGATTATATCTTGTGATTTTATACTATATTTTTGGACACATCTTTTGATTAAAAAAAATGGGAAGGGGAGACCACACTTGCTAGCCCCTCCCTTGCATATGAGTGTCTTTAGCATTGGCTCTTTGGAGCCCTAAACAATACCAAATTGGTGAAATCCTCTTTTTAAACCACAAGCAAGTTCATATGCTTTAGAACATCATTGGCTCGAAAGATTCCAAAGTTAGTTCAACTACCGCCTAATGCCACCTACGTACACTAAAAGCATCATGCTTTTCGGGTTGTCTAGCTTATCAACATTTCTTAAAATAGCGTACACTCACCCCATTTTACCACCATTACAGCTAGCACATTGTCGCTATTATAGTACTTTTCAAACCATATACGTTTTCTAGGCATGGAAAACGCAGGTATAGTCATTAATGTCCACATGTATATCAACAAAAACACTATAATACAACCGCTTAAAGATCATCATCACCATTAGCATTCTATGAAACCACTAGCATCTCCACTACCAACATTGTAAAATATCATCAACAGAAAGAAAAAATTATAAAACTTATCTATATCAAGAAAATTTCCATATGGCATTACAAGTAGATTTGAACTCCCTAATTCAAATGATACCCACCACACAATCAATCCATATCAGGAACAATATCAGCACACATTCAAAGATTATACATCAATCTGTATTCAAGCAATCACCAAATAGCATCAATTGATGTTAAAGATCTTAAATTCATCATTTTTATACAAAATGTATAACTCAAACCCCCAAGATTCTAGAGCACAAAAGTAAAGTAATTAAAACACATAACATGATTAATGGTGTTTAACTTTTAGCATAAACACACCCAGAAAACAATTTCAAATAAAAAACTAGATCCAAGCAATGAGAAAGCATTAAACCTTGATTCAACAACAGACTGCAAATAGGAAGAACTTGCACAAAAGGAGCCAACTTCTTCTTCTCTTCCAATAGCTCTGCAAGGTATGAGCTGTAAACATATATCACCACCACAAAATTGCATAAAACTTCAAGAAATTAAACAAGATCCAAAACCCACCATTAGAAACCACCAACAAGAACAAATTCATCTCTTGATATGAAAAAAGGTTACCTTTCAACATCTGGGTTGCTCCATATATGTGGTGAAGATGGTGCTCTTGCAGGTGAATAGTTCAAGTTTTGACCATATAAACTTGACATGATTTTGGTTGTTTTGTGGCTTAAAGGACCGCCGCAGAGGGAGGCAGAGTTGGGGGCTGGTGCGAGGGAGTTAAGATAATAATAAGCTTTGATGGTCTGTGCAGTGAACCCTGAAGACAGACAGACAAACAGACACAAAGAAAGAAAAATCAAATGGGAAAATTAAAAAAAAGATGGAAAATTATGTGGCTTCCTTTGAGGGGGGTTGGTGGTTAAACTTTGAGGAGTTTTATATTTATGGTCCTTGAACTTTTGGTTTGGGAATTGGATGTTCATTGAGCTTTTGATTTATCACAAGGTGTTTAAAGAAATTTTGTTAAAGGTGTTATTTGAATAAGTAAGGTTTTTGAAACCGATAACTGAACTGAAAACCAAATAAGTTATTCGGACAAGGCTACGAACCGAATTGAAGATCGAATAAGCGATATGGGTAAGGTTAGAAACCGTACCAAATAAGCAATTAAATTACGAATATGATTAGGTTTTTGGTAAAAAATAATTTTACATGCCTCTTCTCATGACCAAGTAGAGATCAAGAGTATAGGAAACACATTATAAACAAAGCAATGCAATTCAATATGCTATTTACACCGTGAATATAAATTTGATTCAAGAACTTCACTACACAATATAGTATATTTACAAGCATGGCAACAAAGGATCTTGATGTTAAGACATTTTAGTATCAATTGTGTTTAAGAAACATACTTTAAAGGGAGAATTTCATATATCTCCCTTCAAACATCTTAAATATCATATATATCCAATCAGACTTTAAAAAATCATACATATCCTTTCAAAATAAATAAAATATCAACTTTACCCATTTTAATTTTTTGTTAATAAAAAAACTTATAACATAACCATTTTTCCCCTCTTTCTCAAAAGTTCTATGATTGTATATTTAAAGGTATAAAAACATAAATTTTCAGAATTCTCACAAACATTAAAGTCATTTGTAATAAAATTATTTTGTTAATTATATCTTTTAGTTGTTAACGCTTACAATCAACAAATATATATTGTATCCACCATATTTTTTATGTGATTCTCTTTACATCACAAATTGATCGAACTACTTGTTGCTACTTTCATTTTTCTTTTCAATTTTCCACATAGCATGGTATTTTTTGAAGTCTAACATAGGATTGCTTACAGATGATTCACCTCTCCTATTGTTTTTTTATAAAATACTCTATAATTTAATTCTTAGTTCACCTGATATGAGATCGACAACAATCAATGGAACAATCAATTCAACAAGCACATCTAAACAACAAAATCAATTGCAATAAAACGAAAAAGAAACAAACAAATCATAAGTGGTAGAACTTGATCACAACCAAGAGAAACACGTCTAAACAATTGATCGCACCTCAAATAGGGAGAGATTGATTTTTTGGATCAAGCATGGAATCTTGATGATTCTTGAAGATTTTATATTTTTACTATTTTCAAAAAGAGAGAGGGAGAGTTAGCGTTAATTCAAATTAATAAAGAATACACCATAGCCATTTTAATATTAGAAAAAAATGGTAAAATTGCCATTATATGAAAAATTATAAAAAAGGGTATATGTGATATTTTAAGATTTGATTGGATATATATGATATTTAAGATGTTTAGAGGGATATCATATATATCCTCCAAACATCTTAAATATCATATATATCCAATCAGACTTTAAAATATCATATATATCCTTTCAAAATAATTAAAATATCAAATTTACCCATTTTAATTTTTTGTTAATAAAAGAAACTTATAACATGACCATTTTACCCCTCTTTCTCAAAAGTTCTATGATTGTATATTTAAAGGTATGAAAACATACATTTTCAGAATTCTCACAAACATTAAAATCATTTGTAATAAAATTATTTTGTTAATTACATCTTTTAGTTGTTAACGCTTACAATCAACAAATATATATTGTATCCACAATTTCTTTTTTATGTGTTTCTCTTTACATCACAAATTGATCGAACTACTTGCTGCTATTTTCATTTTTCTTTTCAATTTTCCACATAGCATGGTATTTTTTTAAGTCTAACATAGGATTACTTACAGGTGATTCACCTCTCCTATTGCTTTTTATAAAATACTCTATAATTCAATTCTTAGTTCACCTGATATGAGATCGACAAATGGAACAATCAATTCAACAAGCACATCTAAACAACAAAATCAATTGCAATGAAACGAAAAAGAAACAAACAAATCATAAATGGTAGAACTTGATCACAACCAAAAGAAACACGTTTAAACAATTGATCGCACCTGAAATAGGGAGAGATTGATTTTTTGGATCAAGCATGGAATCTCGATGATTCTTGAAGATTTTATATTTTTACTATTTTCAAAGAGAGAGAGGGAGACTTAGCGTTAATTCAAATTAATAAAGAATACACCATAGCCATTTTAATATTAGAAAAAAGGATAAAATTGTCATTATATGAAAAATTATAAAAAAGAGTATATGTGATATTTTAAGATTTGATTGGATATATATGATATTTAAGATATTTAGAGGGATATATATGAAATTCTCCCTACTTTAAATTGTATAATATTATAGCCCGAACAATCTCTTTTATTTATATATATCGACAAACACATACATTCTCTACTAAATTCTTAATCTACTATTTAAATCATTGCATCCGCACTCTGCAAAATTTACATTCATAGTTATTTGGTTGGAGGATATTAGCATCAGAATGTATTTTTAGATACATAACCTTAATTACACTTCCTTTCAAATCCTTTAACTTCTTAATGTCATAAATAAGGTCCTTTAACTTCTTAATGTCATAAACAAGGGAAGAAAGAAATCATGTATGTTTTTTATGTCTTTTCAAAATGAATCACCGGCTCGTGTTTAATAAAATCGTTACCGTGCTTGGATTATTACATATTTAACTCTATTATTCCCTACAACCATTACTTGCCATCAAAGGAACTTAATAGGATTACTAAAGAGAGTAAAAAAAAGGCATGATTAATGAGGTTTAGTAGTTTTATTTTAAAACTTGGTTATAGTTTATAAAACCGTGGACTAAAATGTAACTTTGATGGAGTTTTAGGGATTAATACACTAGTGGTAAATATGGTCGGCAGCCTTTAAATTCTTGTGGGACCAATATGTATTGGGGCAACCATGAACATTTTTCTTTATTATTTGTTTTCTCTTTTTATTAGCTGTGTGACAGTGGTGACTTTGGTGTGCGTAACTCCTGGTTTTTATTTGCCTTTTGCATTTCATTTTCACTAAAATTTTAATGTAATCTCAAAACAAACAAATTTTAAACGAAACAGATTTATTACAAGTACTTTTATAATTTGTGTAAAAATAAGGTAAACGGTACCTTCAGAATCAATTCTTTTTTATTTTTCTCTAGGTATCTATAAATTTTTTATTAGTTATTATTTTCTTAATTTACAACACAAAATGAAAAAAAATTGACATATATAGTATTACCTTTCTACAATATTATATGTTATAAATAATATTTAATATCGTTTGTAATTACAAATCAAATTAAGATAAACAAATTTCATTAAATTATAATACATTCATTATCATCACGTTGTATTTATCAAAACGGTCATATTACGGTACTCTTCGACAGTGAACTCTTCTCTCAAACAACTCAAAACCTTCCGCAACTCATGCGCCATAAGTGATCTATTTTTGTTAACGTTAAAAACCGAAAGTATATACATTGTAATATTTTAATGTGTTTAATAAGTTACTCGAACGATCTCAATTGGGTTTGATTTTTGTTTTTCATACATATTTGTAGTATGATATGCTACGTATATGTAATATATCATATTACATATATACAATACTGATATATTACATATACGCAGTACATCATATTATATGTATGTTGTATCATAATATTAAATATATATTGTATTGAAAAATTACCCCACGTTATATATATTTTTGATATAGCAATATTATACTAAAATTAAAAACATAAATTTTATGATTTAATAGTCAAATCTTTTCCTTAAAATAATAACATATAAAAAAGTAAAAACATTTAAATTTATAAACATAATGAATTCTTAAGTTTTCAAGTCCTCAAATTAAAAATGAATTCTCAAGTAGCTAGTTTAGACAAACCAACACAGTACTTTTTACTCTATAGTTTTTTACAAGTTGGATTCATAAAAAATTCATGTCAAAACATCAATAAAAATAAGTACGTCATAACCGTAAGCTTGGATTTTTATAAAACATCATATTTTAAAATTTGACAACTTATACAGTTATGATCAATAACGTATCCATTATTACTGGATTCCGTTTTGAATGAACGTAGCTTATAATCGAATGGTGACATTCGGGATCAAATGATGACGACTAAGACGAAAAAAAACCCTAATAAAATAAAAAGGCAAATAATCATAAAATTATATTTTTAGTGAATCTATCTAATGTATAAAAGATGAATTTATGTTATTTTTTTATGCAACGATTTATAAAAAAATAAAAAAATATATTTTAATAGAACCGGTTCAAACCAGATCCAAACCTGAACCGGTCTGGAACCGACCTAAACCTAACGTACCAAGTACAACTTTACATTGACCAGACCCAGATCCTCACCTAAACAAGTTTTGACAAGAGCAAAACTATTTCTGACCAAACCAGCTTAAAAAAACTAATGTTGTGCACCTATAAATGAGTGTGTTTCCACAAGTCGATCTAAGAAATCTATACTAACATATCAAATTATTTTAGAGGAGACATGTCATCCAAAGCCACCAATTGAGTCTACTATCCACGGATGACTTGTATAACATCCTCTCCACTGCATCAGGAAGGAACTTTGAGACAGACAAATATATTCTTTCCTTGACGCTGAAGACTTTGAGAAGAAGAAACAAGTGAAGTTTTAGTAACATCAGCCTAGGGGGAGTACTATTAGATCTATTGAGGTTGATGCAACCAAAACCACACTTAGACATATTTTGATGTACTAAACAAATGGTCTTCCGAAGAAACAAGCTGCTCTTCCGAAGCTAAATCAAAGATCTTCCGAAGCTCAAGTATGAAGAACTTTCGAAAGAAGAACCAAGTCTTCTGAGACTAAGTTCTTATTCTTCCGAAGTATGCAACTTAGAATATTCAAAGGCAAAGTCTTTCGAAGAATAAAGTCCTGAAGACTTGCAGATACTCGGAAGAAGTTGATTCTTCCGAAGTATAAATGGCCTCGGAAGAATTTATTCTTCCGAAGCCATTTACCTTCAGAAGAACTAACTATGAACCAATGGACATAAGTATGGTCTGTCTGATAGTCCGCTGCAACTCTGATAGACTGCATGGCGCTTTTCCACGCCCATATAATTGATCTTACTTTAATCCACTGTTCAACTATTCTCAACTTAGTACAGTTGTCACTCTTAGTTGGTGACAAAAGGTAAGTCATGGACATGTCATGTCTACCTAATTTAAGATATTATTATTTTATCTTAGATACCATACTTCTAAATAATGTAGTATTTGTCTAGTTGTAAGTTTCAGCTGTTTTTCAAGTATAACCGGCTGTAGATAGTAGTATATATAGTTTTTTCATATAACTTGGTAACCATGCTTGTAAGAGTCTTGTAACACTAAGTTGAGAAGTAATATATACAAGTATCTTGAAAACCATTCTTGTGCTTTTGTGTTTTATGTGTGAACTTATTATATTACTTGTGAACTTAGTTAGGATTCTGCTTCATCAACCCGAGTGACATTAAGTGAGTTTGTGTGATTATCTTGTGTTGTGAGACAAACACCGATCCTGCAACAAACCTTGGGATGAGTTATAAATGTGTTTCAATTTCTACATGACAAGCTTTTCACATTGAATTCAGCATCTAACATTGTACTAGTTGGGGATTGAGTGTCTTAATATAAGAAATTTAAATAGACTTTAAACCCATCCCTATAGCTGATTTATTCACGAGATCTCTCCCTAACCCTTTTGTTAGGTGATCAATCAAATTAAATTCAGATCTTACAAATTCAACAGATATCAAACCATTCTTGATTAATTCTCTAATCATGCTATGTCTAACACCTAAATGTCTAGACTTCCCATTGTACACTTGACTATATGCCTTAGCCAAAGTAGTTGCACCATCACACCTGATAGAGATAGATGATATTGATTTTGGCCATAAAGGAATCTCAAAGATCAAATTTTTTAGCCATTCAGCTTCTTTACCAGCTGCATCTAAAGTAACAAATTCATATTCCATAGTCGAATTAGTTATGCAAGTTTGTTTCTTAGATGCCTTGGCAATAGCACCACCATCAAGTAGGAATACCCATCCACTTGTAGAGGAATGATCTTCTATATTTGTTATCCAACTTGCATATGAGTACCCTTCTATAATTGAAGGAAAACTTGAATAACAAAAACCATAATTTATGGTTGCTTTCAGGTACTTAAACAACCTATTCACAGCTTGCCAATGATGTGTGCTTGGAATACTGGTAAACCTACTCAGTTTTCCTACAGCATAAGCTATATCAGGCCTTGTGCATATCATTGCATACATCAAACAACCAATAGCTTTGAATATTCCAACTGTGAAATAGAATCACCTTTATTAGGCATAAGCTTGATGTTAGGATCTATAAAAGTACTAACCAAAGAGCAATCAAAGTAATGGAATTTCTTCAATACTTTTTCAATATAATGAGATTGTGTCATTAATATTCCATTGCTGTTTCGTTTTATCCTTATGCCTAGGATAACATCCGCCTCCCCTAGATCTTTCATATCAAAATTAGAACACAACAATTTCTTAGTCTTATCAATCTAATCTAGGTTAGTACCAAAGATTAATTGTTGGGTCTGATAAGGATAGTCTATATTATCAACACAGTCAAAGTCAACAAAGGTCAACGTCACTGTCAAAGTCATCGGAAAAGGCAAACAGACGCGTTCGAAACGAAGAACCGAGACAAGATGTTGAAGATATAAATGACTAGGAGTTTATTCTTAATAAATATATTTTGTGTCAACAAAATATATTTATTTATGTTTAAGTCATTTTTATGTTTTATATGTAATTTCTCTAATTGTCTAAGTCTAGGGGCTTAATATGTCATTAGTGAATATTATCACTATATATAGATTAGTGACAATTAGGTTTTTGGGGGGGAGAGTTTGAATGAGCCATTGATTGAGGGGCTTTCACTTTGTAATATATTTAGCAATCAATTCAGATCAAACAAAGGATTTATTTGGTGTTCTTGAGTGTTCTTTATATATTCATCCATTTTATATTTGTTTGATCTAGATTTCACACAAACATCATTGATATATGTGTTATAAGTGGGATTTGTTTGCGTTTATCAATCAAGTGCACTGTATCAACGATCAAATGGACCAACATTAACATATCATCTAAATATTGACAAATAATTACCCCTTGCTAGAGGAGTTAAATTTGCTGTACACACACTTATCTGCTTGGTTCAAAAGAAACCCATTAGATAAGATAACCTCATCAAATTTTTGATGCCATTGTTTAGGGGTTTGTTTCAGACCATACAATGATTTGATTAGTTTACATACTTTGTGTTCTAGCCTAGGTAAAACAAAACCCTCAAGTTGTGTCATGTATACCTCTTCATCTAGTTCACCATTCAGAAAAGCTGTTTTCACATCCATCTGATGAATTTTTAGTTTATGAATTGAAGCTAAGGCAATTACCAACCTTATAGTGGAAATCCTAGCAACAAGAGCATATGTGTTAAAGAAATCAATTCCTTTTTTTTGTTTAAAGCCTTGGATTGTCAATCTGGCCTTAAACTTGTCTATCCTACCGTCAACTTTCATCTTTCTTTTAAATATCCATTTACAACCGAAAGGCTTACACCCAGGTGATAAAGCAGTCAATTTCCATGTATTATTTTGCATGATAGAATCCATTTCAATCAAAAAGCCGTAATTTTCTACTGCATCAGGAAAATTACGGTTTTTTTAAATTTATTTTAAATAATTAAATCCTATGATCACATAATATTAGAATCATGATTCGTTCACACGCTGTGTTAATGTAATACATTTTTACTCAAATTTTTGAAAATTAGATTTTATTTTATTCATTTACCTATTTATTAATATTACATTTCACTCCAATTGTTCATTTTATATAATCATTGATAATACGTTCTAAATTTATTATAAAATATTATGTCAGATGTGAATATATAATTCTTCATACTATTATAATTATATGATTAATATAAAAAAAGTTATAATCATGCACTATATACGAATAAATATATATTAGGGGTGTTCAAAATTGAATATTCAAAAAATTCGGATATCCAAAAAATTTGGATAGTGGATTTCACTATCCAAATCCGTTCCAAAATTTTGAATATTCGAATTCTAAAAAAATATGTATTATTTAATATTATTTATAAAAAAATAATATTTTTATTAAACAAGATTACGGAAATCCAAAGTTTTATAAAATATCCGAAATATCCGAAAATATCCAAAATTTCTAATTAATATTTATTATTTAATAATTTTTAGAAAAATGTTTCAAATAATTCGAATATCTAAAATCCAAAAATCCTCAAAATCACTATCCAAATCCGAATCCGAAATTTCGAATATCCGAATTTCAGATATTTCAGATTCAGTTTTGGATTTGGATATTTTTGAACATCCTAATATATATAGTATCTTCCATATGAATAATAATTATTATTTTTTCATATATTATTATGTATAATTTAAATATGTTTGATATATATAAAATTTTATTGATTCAGTAATGTCTTACCTATAAAATATATTAGATTATACATATATTATATCTATTATATAGTTTTTCTACCTAGTAGATATATAATATAGCAAAAACTTATCATGTGTAGATATATAATATAGCAAAAACTTATCATGTGACTTTTCAGCTGTTAGTGTGCTTGAATTTGAAGTTTACCGGACGAAGACAAGCAGTTGATTATTCCTTAAAGAATCCATTCAATTTAAAGGTTCCCGGTTCGTGTAAAATCAATTGGCAAGCAAAGAAATTGACGAATATGTCCATATCTTCACCTTTATTAATCTCAATATGATGAATATCAAGGTATTGGTTTTAGTTTTACGTTCACAAGTATTTAACTGTTCTTCCTGAAAAATAGATTTACGTACACTAAAAACAAACTGCAATAATCAAATCAGCATTCACGTATGCAATAAGAATCTTAATCTACAATCACCAAAAAATTCTTTCCCATCTTCCACATGCGCCGCTTACCCCATCACCACCACCTCTCGAGCTCACGTGAAAGTGAAATCCTTTGCTTGGCTGGGCGTGAGCAAGCTGAGGTGGATAAGTATAAATCTCGACACCCTTAGCGTATCTTTCTCCATGAAAGTTTAGGCATATGTTTTTCTTTGCAGATGTAAACGGATTAAAAGTCTGAAAAACCATCATCACATTGCTTAAAAGAGCTCCTCTGAATTAAACTTGTTCCAAGCTTCCTATTAATCAAACCCAAAATTGTGACACGCGCAATATGCTTTGACAATGATAATTATCTACTCGTTATAGCAACTGTTTAGACAACTGGTTTAGTATCTAAAATGAAAATGATCATATCAGATTGTATATGTTACTTCGATTTTAAATTGAACATATTTTCTAACGGAGAATTGTCATAACTTGTTGAGTGAACTCGACACACATGTACCAAATATGATACTAAAGGGTTTAATGATTTTTGTTCCTGATCAAGTAGATTTTCTGTCAGCTTTGGCTGAAATAAAGATGTTGAATGACTAATTGCTTTAACGATATTCAATCATATATACAAAGGAATGTGTATATTCACCTTAAGGAGGTCAAACACCTTTTCTGCAACATATTTCTGTTGAAGGGTAGCTCCTTTCTGTTGCACCTTGTCGGGATGGATGCACAAAGTTGCCTTTCTATATGACTTTTTGACACTAGCACCGGTTATTAAATCGGTCAATGAAACAGGCTGCCAGCCACATTCCGGCCATAAAACCTAATAATCAATCAAGAAAACATGACCACGGATGAAAAAAAGGAAAGAGCCCAGCAAAGCAATATTGCAGATTTTCCGCTCTTTAACTATCTTTACCACTCCAGATTTTTAATTTACACAAGACAACATTCATGAATAGATATTGAGAGAGACATACATATTGTAATGTCGATAGCAATGCACGTAAATTTCCTTCTTTCCCTGCAGCCCAACGCTTGATTTCAATGTCTAGAGTTTCAGAGATCCTCTGAGATGAAAACACAAATATTTTATGACATTTAAATGGAAAAAATGGTGTAGACTTATGATGCATATAAAGAAGAGAATCTTGACTAATACTCACATTCCTTTCTTCCTGTTCCCTCTGAGATTGGAGATCACGTTGATTCTTTTCGGCAAGTGCTTTAGCCTAATCATGAAAGTGTCAATAATCAGAACTGAAAATCATGAATCATCTGCTTTGGGCAATATCTTAAATACATTAAAATAACATCATGAAAAAACCCCGCATAATCACACATACCGCACGCTCTTGAGTGCGTTGCTGTCTTCAAGCCTAGCTCTTCGTCTTTCCTCCGTTTCACCTTCAATATCTTGGAATGCTCCAGCAGATGAAGGAGCAGCTTTTTTAAGGAAAAGAATAGTTAATGAATAGTAATAAGATAGAGCAAGTCAAATTACATCTAAAGTAGTTTAAATAAAAGTATACCTCCAAATATTGAGCTAAGATCGTCAACAATGTTAGTGGTGGACGGTGCTTTCCTCATATTTGAGGATATTCCAGTGGTGGAAGTCCTATGGGATACTTCCTGTCCTCGTCTGTTCTGGAACAGTGGATCAGGTGCAGGGTCCTGCATTGCAAATAATACATTGCCCAAAAGGTGTAAACAATAGGAACCTTAAATTATATCCAAAATGCTTCTAATACAAACACACACGTGTGAGAGGGAGGGGGTTAACATAAGAAAAATTAAATAAATAGGAACCAAACAAACCACTTTTTGGCATTTGGATCATATTATAATGGATTGTTGACATCTTTATGAATCTTCCACTCCATGAACAATCATGACCATCCCTTCCATTTCACCCACTCCAGGATCAAAGCCCAAAAGTGGTTCCTTTGGTTTCTAGTTATTTAATGATCCTACTCTGAGTCCACCCTATATATATGCGTGTGTATATGTATGTGTGCATATTGGGTGTGTGTGTTGCGTGTGTATGTATGTGTGCATATTGGGTGTGTGTGTTTATACATACAAGGCAAAATTTAAGACTCACAGAAGAAGTTGCCCTGGGTCTTGGGGCGCTGCTTGGTCGAGAATTGAAGAAGGATTCAAGGTCATTATCATTCTTTTGTTGGTTCATCTTGGCGGAAGCGGCTGCAGCCGCCCTATCTCGAGCTTCAACAGCAGCTCTCTGCCTAGCCTCAGCAGCAACCCTTTCTACAGCAGCGCGTTCTGCTCTACGCCTTGCCTCTGCTTCAGCCCTTGCAACAGCAGCCTTCTCCCTTGCTGCTTTCTCTCTTGCTTCTGCAGCAGCCTTTTCAGTGGCTTCTGTTGAAGCCCTATCCCTGGCTTCTGCAGCAGCACGTTCTGCTCTTTCCTTTGCACCAATAGCTGCCCTCTCACGAGCCTCGGCCTGTGCTCTCTGAACTGCAGCCCGTTCAGCTTTTAGACGAGCCTCAGCAGATGCTCTCTCACGTGCCTCAGATGCTGCTCTTTCACGGGCTTCCCTTGTAGCCCTCTCTACAGCTTGTCTAGCTTTTTCCTTTTCTATCTCCCTCAACCTCTCTTTCGCAAGTCTACTTTTCTCTCTCGCTTGTTCTTCCCTCTCCCTCTCTTGGTGTTTTCTCTCTTCTGTAGACAAGGTATCTTCCTGTAGATTCATAGATTCTTTATTTCTAGAAGCTTTTGCATGTTCTCTTTCCCTTCGTTCCTTTGCATGCCTAAATTTAGCCTCAGCTCTATCCATAGCATCCTTCATTGCAGCAGCAGCCGAGTTTGAATCCATCTCTTCACCATTATCAGTTGTCTCACTCCCACCCATGGCAAAATTCTCAAAGTCGCCTAATGAAGAAGCCATAGGATTCTTGGCTGCAGGCTGGAATGGATTAGAACTTCCAAAGGATTTAGGGGAAGCAGAGTAATCATTCCCGAACGTTGGGTTATTCGAAGCAAAATAACCTCTTGCAGACTTTGAAGCATGCCTAGGTATTGGAGGGGGTGGTCGTGAAGGTGGTGGAGCTCTGGTAGGTTGTGTAAAAAGTGGTATCTCTGATACAGTGAGCCATATATCATCGCCTGCCTGCACATGCTCGTCTGATGAGCGAGGCATGTCTGCTTGAGAATTCGTCTCAGCATATGAAGGTGGAGATGTAGCCCGGTCATCAGATCTCATAGAGAATTTATTGACAGGTGGCATGCCAAAGACAGGTTGCTGAGATTCTTGTAAATCTTCTGCAGGCACCTTCTGTGATTCGCTTTCAGAATATTTATAAAAAGATTTCTCTGTTGGTTCTCTATGATTTGAACTTCTTGATCTGTCTAAACCTGATCCTCCTTTAGAAGGATTTCGATCCTTTCCTTTGGTACTAGTGCCACTTGGGAATGCAGGTGCAGGCTGACCAAACCCATGAAGGGGGTCTATGTCATCAAACGTACTCTTATCTGCAGACGATCCTCCAGCATTTGTACTACCAGATTCAGTAACCTGATGAATCTTTTCCAGTGGATCAATGTAAACACCACTGGATGAAGTGAAAGGGATTGATGTAGACTCTAGAGCCACAAAAGGATCATCCGTTGCATTAGAAGTTTCCTTTGCATTGTTGCTAGTTGATGTTGGCATTGTCTTTGAACTCGATCTGTGAGAAAAAAAATGATGTAATGGACAAGAAGTTAATTGACTATCAGCAGTATAAGGAATCATATTCCCCATGTCACATACTTCGTATTAACACAACTAGGAAATTTGATCACACAATTGAGAAGGCGAACTAGCTTACATGTCAATCACATTCCTCTACAACATGGGTATATATATATAGCAAAGCTATAGGTAGGATCATTTTTTTGTGTGATGCTATATATACCCCTTCTAAATTATTTTACTTGTTATACCCCACCTTTAACCTTTTATGATATTTCATTTTATTCTTTTATATTTTTTTTTATTTACCATACTACCCTTTTAATATGTTCAACTAATGCGAGAATTACATGCATCCCCTACAAACTTGATTATTTCATATATACCCGCTCCAAAATTTAATTACATATATCATTTTCTCTAGAGAATTTACATAACGATTCTATACCATTTGAATTCATCGATCCGCACTATTCATCCATCCCCCCTAAAAGCCGATCATTATTGTTAGATCAAGTAGAACAGATTTGGTTCAGTTTTTAAACCAACTGAACTTTAGAAACATGATTCTAAATTGTTTTTTATTTAATTTTAATCACATTTCTTGTAGCCTCATGCATGTGTGAATATATTGCTAAAAATTCTTCAGAATTGAATATGGTATATGCTTTTAGTTTTCAATGTGGCTATTTTATTTGAGTTTATTTTGCACACGCTGATTTGGATATGTTGATATATCATGATTGTTCGTCTATTTAATTTTGTTTGAATATTTTGCTGTGATTCTTCACTGATTTTAGTTTTTAATATGGTATTTGGTTTTAGTTTTATCAGTGGTTATTTGATTCTATATGGTGAATGATCATCACTCGTATGTAAATATGAAACTCTAAAGGTTTTAGTCAAAAATTTTATAGAATTTTTTTAATATTTTTAAATATGTTTCATATCATTATATAATAAGTGTTTTCAACAGTGTCTTAGAACAAAAAAGACTTTTTCAAAATTAAAGATGTTTTTGCGGGGTAAAATTTGTTAGGTTTTGAAACTTCTTTTTGGGGGGGGGTGGGGGGGGGGGGGGGGGGGGAAGGCAAACCTTTCCTCTCTTCTGCAGGTAAACGAGGTTGCCCCTAAAGAGATCCCCAGCTCTAAAAACCAATTTGAAAATGACAAGTTTAGTATCCAAGAAGCATTCTGCCATCTGGAAAAGTACCTATGTGTACCTTAAACAAACCTAATTATGTCAAGGTCAAACTAATGCCTAGACTAAGGCACCCAAAGCTGAAGTAAAAAAGCTAGGCCTTCAATATAAGACACTCTATACACTCTGCAACATAGGTATAAGTATTAAAAATATTGAAGTGTGCTTTTCAGCAAACTCTTTCAAAAAATGTTCAAGTATCTTATATGTTATGCACCCAAACCTAGGCTAAGGCACCAAAATCCTCTGCAACATGGGTATAAGTATCATATATATTGAAGTGTGCCTTTTAGCAAACTCTTACAAAAATTGCTCAAGTATCTTATTTGTTATGCATATATCTTAAATAATGCCTACATCTGTCACCATTTCACATTTAGGAATCTCCCAGAAACACTTTCTAAACATCAAAAGCCACTCGTGTCCTTCAAGAACCATGTCTTCCAGTGGTTTATTGGTGTTTGCTTTCTAGGCAAAAATAAAGACAATGTAAACAGCTATGATTCAACTTAACTGATACTAATGAATCTGCTTTCCTAGAGTTAAGGCACATAATCCTACAAATGAATTTTCTAATACAACCTATTAGTTTCACGTCAATTCTTGTTACATAACAAATGCTACCTATAATGCATACTTACGGTTACACATATCAAACCAAAAACCACTAAATTCCTTTACTATTAACAATCATGCTTCTTATGCTCAAAATAAACAAATACATTAATACACTGCAATGTACCTGCTACTGGATGCAGCACCAAGGCTCCCAAAGCCAGCAAACAGATCATCCAAACCCCTTGAACTCCTAGCACTCTTGTGCTTGGGTGGCTCAACCTTCTCCGTTAGACCTAGATTCCCTAATAGATCATCATGATGATCACTCTGTTCACTCCGTTTCATCGAGGCGAAAATATCATCATCAAACCTCCCTGAAGCAGAATACATCGATTTGCTCTTCATCCCCGGCAATCCATCGAAAATGTCGTCATCGTAAACCGGCAAACTAGAAGACGCCGGTTTGCTTTTAGCTTCATTGCTACTCGTGAACGACGAACTCTTCAAAATCGAATCGTAATCGATATCCGACATTGCCGTAGCTGATCTAGAGCTACTGTTGGTGAATTTTGGACGGACCGCCAAACACGTCGTTGAATTTGTGATTCTCGTCGGCAGCAAACGCCGACGACGACGGTGGAGGTCGGCTCCGGAAATCGCCACCGTCGGATTTCATCGGAGCCGATTTTCCTTGGGGCTTTAACCCGAAATCTCGAGCTAAAACACCAAAATCATCCATTTGATTCACCAGATCTGACAATAGATGTGTGGATCTTCGATATTAAGTAAGTGAGAGGATGATCGTTGGTGAAGTTCAATGATACATATACCACAAGCTACTGATACAGATTGAAGATTTTGAATAAAGCAATTGGCGATTGAGTTTGTTTAGGGTGACGATGACGGAGGTGGCGGTTAACGGCCGTTGATTTCACGGCGAGTTTCATGGGTTTTGACACTCAGTTAGTTTAGTTGTCCGATGATCCTAGGGAATTTGGGTATTTAATATCTTTTCTAGTTAAACTCGTTCAAAATGATTGAAAACTTTGATGGTAACCGGTAAGTATTGGATGTTTAGGTGAAAGAGCGAGGGGGGAAATTGTTTCGTATCGTAGCCGTGACGAGGGTGAGTATGAAATTTTTTGGCTACGAACAATTACGGACGGGGGAGGAAGAGAATGTGAGAGGGGTGGGGGAGAGAGAGGAAAAAGAGGGCGTTTGTGTGGTTTTTGTCGCTATCAGATGTGAACTGATGTGAAGGAGAGAGGGGGCTTTATGGCTCTCTTCATGACTCCATTACACATGCTCTTATGGAACACTCGAGTAACATCCCAAAACTACACATCACATGCGCAACGAAAGACTTTAAAACATTTTATTAATTTTTCACGTATTAATAATTTTATACTTTTAACTTTGAACAAACTATTCTTTACTGTCAGATAGTCTGGAGAATGATACATCATTGTTCACCGAACTCACTCTGAATCACATGTTAAAACGGATCAACTAACGTTGTTAAGTCCATGGTTTATAATCTTTACCTTAACCATGTTACTTTAGCAAATCCATATATAATTTCTCATAACTTTATTATAATAACTTTACTAAACAACCACACATTAAAGGTAAGCTATACAATCAAAACAGTTTACAATCTAAAGTGGCCCTAGTTCTTCCCTTCCAAGAATTTCCATTTGAGGAAACTCTACGCATTCTTGAACCACATACACACATCAATCATACTTTTACCTTAATTTTCGATCGCATGACATGTACCATGGCAATTTAACACATGGCTACTGCTCGAGTTGTGTGTTAGTCTGTGAATTATTTTGGTGTTAATATGACTACCAACCTTATGTTAACGAGTGTCCTTTATCACCACTTACCTTTTTGTCATATCTTCATACACCATTTGATCTTTCTCTTGGAAGCTTGGAGGACTAGCCACCAATCTTACTTATTTACCACCAACCTTTACTACAATACTACTCTTGCTCAAAACCCTTTTACATTAACCAATTTATGTATCACTTACCCTTTCATAACCTTTACCCTCTATTACTTTCCTTAACCAATTCATGTATCACTTACCCTTTCATAACCCTTACCCTCTATTACTTTACCTCACAATACCCCACACTCTTAGGGTTCCCTTAACATGAACCTAAACACATAAACATAACATCATATTTGTAAATCTTACGTACTGTTGGACTAACAAACCATTCAACACGCAACTCATAACACATACTTGTTCCCATATACACAACCATTTAATCATTAGTCCATTCACATAACATGGCTAACTTTACCTTTGCTACCACTTAACTTATCCCATACCTATAACATCCTTATCATTCCCCACATGCACATTCATCACAGATTCACACATATGACTTAACATATGCATACACATAACATTTATAGCAACACATATAATTTTTATATTTTCCCAACCCTTTATCATTCACATTACTTTAGAGTATCCTTATTATTTATTTACTGTCTTATCCTTTCTTTACATATGCAACAGTACATTATCCATTAACCAAACCTTTATCATTCATGTTACTTCATAAACACATAACATTATAACATACGTGATAATGTATTTATAAGAACATTGTTAGCATCAAATCAAATTTCATTACTTCATGTCCTCTTTACATACTTTATCTTCGTCCACATGCACCATTAATTACTTTTACAAATGTTTATAATATTATTCACACATGTAACTTCATATATAAATTCTAATTCCCATTACCATCTCACCTAAACCATAACCATTAACTTAACAATCATATTCATAGTAGCAATGTTCATATAATGCAAATCATATTGCACACCAAACTTCATAGTTCATATCTTTACTTGCCTTACGCTTCTTATAACATTATAGCATTCTATCACGAAAACATATTATCATTCATATAGAATTTTCATATATACTTTATCCTACACCCAGTGCTCAACCTTAACCTTTCATTTTACCATGATTTATATATTTTTATCATACTCATAAAAGTAACTTTCACACATCATAACATGTCACATGTCATCATCATTATACGTATACATATGTATATTATATAGTCAAAGTTCATAGCATCATCACACTTCATATAAAAAATATAATATCATATCAACATATTCTTTACATAATCGAAGCCATACACAAGCATGATTTTTCTCTATGCTTAATCTAATGATTTCCTATATTATAACACCCATTTCTTGCATATAATGGATTTAGTATGATTATCTTAACACATAAGCATACCTCATAACATTAAACCCTTATTTATAGACATGGAACCATGAACTATCACATATACTTTAATATGGTATGAAATCACAAGTTTAACGCCATAACACACACACACACAACCTATCTATATATTATTTACCCACATTATGAAGCATCCTTTCACAAAAAACAAGGTTAGTTATATCAACTAGGTATGGGATTATTTTTAAACAAATATTTAGCTATAGGATGGTATGGGTATCACTACTACAAAAAAATGTATTCGCTACAGTCAAATCCATAGCAAAACGAGTGTTTGCTAGGAATTTGCTATGGATTAGGTTTTGTAAGAGTTAACTTAAAGGCTGATGCAACCAAAGAGCTCTCAAATGCACACTGAAGTACAAGGAAAGTTACTTCGAAAGATTTGACAAAAGCACTAAGAAATTCTCTAAGTGCCAAATCTTTCGAAGCCAAAAGACCATTTCTTCCGAACCCAAAGATGAAATCTTTCAAGCTTCAAGACAAAGTCTTTCGAAGCCAAGAGACTGATTTCTTCCGAAGACAGAGAAGACATACTTTCTCTGACATACTTTTGACAAAAGCTAAACAACTTTCCGCTGACATCTCTGAAAACTCACCAACTTATACAAGTTGGTGATCTCTCTATACATTTGTCAACTGTAGATTAAGGTCTTAGAGTCTGTAACTTTTTACTTTATACTTTTATCTTTTTTTAATAGATAAGGATGTGAGTTATGACATGTCATAGTCACTAGTCAAAAGTAATCTGCCTTTTGACTTTACATTGATCTTGTTGTCTAGATTAGTATTCTAGCTAACCCTCAATTATGGCCGGCTATGGGATGTAGTATAAAGTATCTCAGGTACAAATCCTTAGGAAGTGGAAAGAGATCAAGCTTAACCTTCTCCCCAGAAGAAACCCCCAGAAGTATGCCTATGAATGCATCATGTGTGGTGATGCTACTCACTTGCTAAGGATTGCATCAACAATCCCAAGAGTAATATCAACATGCACAAGAAAGAAGACTTCTGAGAAGAAAAGAAGAAAAAGACAACTTCGTAAGAAAAATCAATTTCCTTTGGAAGCTCCAAGGTGATCAAGAGGAAGATAGGTGGAAAATTGCCTTCAGAAGAAAATTTGGTCTCGAAAGAAAGGAATGCTTCCGAAGCATTGAAGTATGCTATAGTGGATGCAAAAGCTTCCAAAGGTTCAGTCTCCAAAACTTCTGAAGTTGTCAAAACTTTTAAAGTATTAAAGGTCAAGTCTAGTCTTTCAAAAATGGTATGGAAGATGAAGGAAGACCATGTGACTGAAGTTTCTTCATCAACAACAGCAAAGGATCCTCAAAGCTTGCATATAGGATCAATAACTGTTGAACTATCTTCAGTTCATCTTAATGAGCCTAAGACCAGCAAGGCTTGGGTTTTCAAATATGACATCTGTCACTATCAGGTCCGTTAATTAACCCGAAGCTCGTTATCCTCCGCTTATGCATTTATTGACTCTGTATAATGAATATGTGCATGGTAGAGTTAAATCATGTCGATAACTCGACGCGTTAAATTTTAGATTATAGATTAATAAATTAGAATAAAATTACATATTGTTGTTATTATTATTATTATTATTATTTATTATTTATTTATTTATTATTAATATCACTATATAAATATTTTCACTCGCGTAAAGGCTACAAAATTGCGCTTGTGGAGCGGCAAACTTTGAACGCACTAATACTATCTTTGTTTCACGCTGAGGCTCATGTACACAAATAACCTAAATGGATTAGTTAAAGGCTTACGTATTTAAAAGTTCGGAATATATAAAATAAAATCTAATAGGCTAGGGTTTAAATTGTCATTTGATTAAACTTAAGGGATTAATTAATCAATAGTTGAGGGGGCTAGAGTGTAATTGTTAAAAATGCATATATATGTCGGCATTCACCCCGTAACCCTACTGTCGTCGATTCCTTCGCCATTGCACGCGATTTTCAGGCCGGCGACCTCGCTCCCCTGCCGAGCTCCCTTGTTGTGATTGAACAACCGTTGTCAAGCCGTCTTCGTTCATCGCCGTCCTCGCGACGCATATCACAGGTACGTGTCCAGTTTTTTTGTCCGGTTTATTTCGTCTCGTTGTGTTCGGTTTCGTCTTCTCGGTTCGGGTTGTTTCGGTCGTTTTCGGTGGTTGTGCGGCGGTGTATGGTGGTTTGGGTGGTGTTCGTCACGATTGTACCTGTGTGCATGAGGTTGTGTGTGTTGAGTGTGTGTTATTATGTGAGTATAGGGTGTGTGTTGTGACCTGTGTTCATGAGTTTGTGTGTGTGTAAGTGTGTGTCATTGTGAGAATGTGTCTATGATGTGTGTGTATATAATATATGCTACTGTGTGTGCGTATTTGTTGCGATGTGTGTGTGTGGCTGCGATTTGTGTGTGTGTGGATGCGATGTGTGTATATGGCTGCGATGGTGTGTTAGTATGTGGCTGTTTTGTGGGGTGTGCTTAGTGTGTATAATGTGTGTGTGAGTGTTGTATGGATGTGAAGTATGTATGTAATGTATGTGTTTTATAGATGAGTAGTATGTATGTGTAATTGTATGTTGCATGTATAGAGCATATGTAGGTATAGTGAGCAACATATGTAAGCATGTGTATATGAGGGTATATATATAAGTGTGTGAGTATGTGAGTAAATGAACATGTATAAACTCTTATGTATGTGTAGGTACACGTATATTGGGTGTATGTTAATGTTTATATGTAGTTGGTATATATATGTGTTGTGTGTATATATATATATATATAATATATATTATATATATATATATTATATATATATATATATATATATATATATATACACTTCACTCTTGCCTAACTATACGAGTAATCAAATTATTATATACATGTATATGAATAAATAAATATATATCTTTTGAGCGAGTCGCGAGTTACACCCTATTCGACCCGAAACTGACCGAATGATCTATCCTCATTGGACGTGTTTTAAGATTTATACCATTATTTATAGGTGGTTGATCTTTCGTTGCTCTCATTCTTTGAAGCATTTGTTTACTTATTCGTCTTATTTCAAGGTGAATTTCGTGGCCCTGTTTTCATTTCATTTATTTATAAAACTAGGAGGAAAAGTACGGTCACCCTTTTTATGCTGTGAACTCATTATATTTTGGGACTATTCAGTTTACTGTTGGTAAGTTAATATCTGGTACATGCATGAGTTATGTGTGTGGTTCTTTATTCACAACTATTTAACTCCGGTGTTGGAGCCGAATGACAGGTATTAATAGTACTATTGGGTTGACACCCTCAACCTTGTTTGTTAGTATACTAGTTGGGACTAACAGTGGCCACGGACGGGCCCTAGGGTGAATATGTTCCGACAAGATCTATGTGTACATCATAGGGTTAGTTGTGAGGCTCATGTTTACATGTGATATTGCTTGCTTATTAATGTATGCACTTATGTCCTACCAAACTATTACACAGCATCATGTTGTTTATTATTTAAACCTGCGAACTCACCAATAATATGTTGACCCCTTTTGAGCATATCATTTCAGGTAACAACGATGGAGGATAGCTAGGGATGCTGCCTTAGTGATGACCATAAGAAATGCATTTTAGACTTACTTGGGTGTTTCTAACAATTATGTTTCGTTTTGGATTATCTTTGTTGCTCATGTTTTTCATACTTGTTCCCGGGTTGTGGGATTCATTTTTTATTTTGTTTGTTGGCTATGTTTTGTCATGGAATTAACTAACTGCGATACAAGTCTTGGTTTGTGTCGGGTGACGTCATGACACATTGTTTTCCTCATTTAATGCATCTCTATAAATGATCAATGTGTTATGACGATCCCGTCCGTACATCTCGTGTTTCGCTATAAGCAGGGTGTGAGATATTGGTATCAGAGCCATTGGTTATAGAGAATTAGGTGGATCACTCGACTAGACTATAACCTAGGAACCTTCTGTAGAATGCATACTAGGGTTTGTGTGCATCTGATATTACATGTATGTTCCTCCTATTTGTTATTTGTTTCTTTATTATTTGAGTTATTTCACCTGAGAAAAAGTACTTAACTTTTTCTTTATAGGATGTCTTATGCTGGTCCTTCCGTCCTTCTACATCCCGTGTTGTTTTATCTGATTTAGAGTAAGAAACCCGAGGAGGTTCTCTTAGACCATATGCTGCATTCGTCATCGGATACCGAGTCAACCCGAGGAGTTTATGACAGAGTTATCTGGTGAGGAAGATGGGTAACCCTGTAGTGCTAGGATTGCCTTCTGTTTGAGTTGTATCGGGTGTTCTTGCACCTGAGATTCCTGTTGCACGACTGCTCTATCATTTCTACTAACCCAGTTGTTCCTGAGGTGCCTGCCATGCCAGCGATCGCGAGGTACGCCCCCGAGACAGGACCCTGGGTACTGGGTACCCTAGAGGGCTGTACTGGGTGAATGGCATAAGACGTTGAGGATGATGACGGCAAGGAAGAGGGTGTTCTGGCCAACCGTATTAGGATCCAATTGCGACAGATGTGGCCAGTCTGGGGTGATACCCTGACCAGCCCCGCGTCCCTCTAGTTCCTCTAGCAGTGGCGACGACCAGGATTGATATTACACGAGCATTGATGAAGAAATGAAGACTTGATGATATTTATTCCTAGTTACTTCGTATTTCATATTTAGACTTTGTTAGACTATTAGTATTGGATCATGTTTGGATATTATGATTTATGGTAATGAAACCTTATATATTATTATGAGATTATGAGATTGTTTGTGATACTATCTTGTGAAGTATATGGCTTGCAATGACGTGTTATTTATGCATGGATGACTGAATTATGGTAAACCTTGATATGATTAAAGCTTACTTGTTATCTATGATTGATTAGAAAATGCCGCCCAGAAGAGTCACCCGTTAATAACAGTCGTGGTGGTGCTGCCCCGAGAGGCAAAGGTAGAGGAGAGATGCTGGTGGTAGGGTTGAGTACATGGAGGAGGAAATAAAGGTGGTCAAGCTGGAAACAACCTTGGAGCTGAAAATCCTGACATAGCTGCTATGATTGCTCAGCAGTTAGATGCGCTATCCCGACCATAGTGGCACAAGTAAGTGATACCATCATGAACCACGACAATAGGGTGACAACAATGATAATGGAAATAACAATAAGAACGGTGGTGATGAAGAGAATGGTGAGAATGGGTATGAAGACTAGGAACGCAATAACCATGAAGAAGGAGGTGGACTGGGTAACTAGAATGGTAATGGGAATGCGAATGGCAATGGTGGTGGTCCGGGCAACGGAAATGGAAACAGACCAAACAATGGTAATGCTACTAGGGCTGGAAATGGAATGGACTATGGTGATGGTAGAAAAAGAGGAGGATTGTACTTATAAGGAATTTGTGGCCTGTAAACCTAAGGAATTTGATGTCAAAGGTGGAGCAATAGCGTTGACTAGATGGCGTGAAAAGATGGAAGCAGTGATCGATATTAGTGAATGCCTGGATAGCCAGAGATCAAGTATGCTACATGTTCACTGAAAGGAAAGGCATTGACTTGGCGGAATATGAAATTCAAGCAAGAGGTAGAGAGGCAGAGTGAGTGATGCAGATGACTTGGGATGAATTGGCTTTGATCACGAGGAGTATTGCCCAATAATGAAATGTAGAAGTTGGAGCATGAGTTCTGGAATCATGCTATGGTAGGAGCTGGGCATGCGATGTACATGGATCGATTTCATGAACTGGCTAGGCTTGTTCCACACTTGGTGACCCCAGAGTCAAAGAGAATAGAAAGGTAAATATGGGGATTGGCTCCTCAAATTCAAGCAATGGTAACTGCAGCCGCTCCTTCTACAATCCAAAGTCGATTTGAAAGCCGGTACTTTGATTGATGAATGGTAAGGACTAGGGGTATTAGGTAAAGGTGGACAGAAAAGGAGGGATAATGGGGAATCAAGCAGGAAAACAAGGGGAAGGTTTGATAAGAAAGCAAAGGTGACATGAAGATTTATGGCAGTGAACCAAAGGAGAAAGGACTACGTTGGGCCACGTCCTAAGTGTGGTAAGTGTAATTTTCATCGCAAGCGGTGCCGTGTCGGGTGTGCGTGAACTGTAGGTGCCCGGGGGCATTTGCGAAGGACTGTAGGGTGGCACCAAACTTGGTTGCATCAATAAATGTAGTTAATCGGTAGGAAACGTCAGGCTTGTTACGAGTGTGGAAGCCCTGGTCACTACCGAAATATGTGCCTAGACTGAATCGGGCAACAGGTCAACCTGGGAATAATCATAACCAAGTGATGGCGATAGCGGTAATCAGGGTCAATGAATCAAGGAATGCTGCATGTGGACGTGCATTTGTGGTTGGAGCCAACGAGCCCGTCAGGACCAAATGTTGTAACGGGTATGTATCTTCTCAATAACCATTCACATCTGTATTATTTGATACCGGGGCAGACAAGTTTTGTTTTTTCTGAATTGCGCCTCTGCTTGGTAAGAACCCTAGTTGTTTAGAGACTAGGTACTCCATAGAAATGGCTAATGGAAGTTTGTAGAAGCTAAGGAGATAATTAGAGGTTGCACGATAATTAGGGGATCATGCCTTTGATTATGATTTAATACCTTTTGAATTGGGAAGCTTGATGTGGTAATAGGAATGGATTGGTTATCAGAATATGGAGCCAAATTATTGCAAAGAAAAAGTAGTGCGAATCCCCATGCCTAACGGTGATGTGCTAAGGATACAAGGGGAACGACTAGGAAGGAGCCTAAGGTTATCTCTGTATGTAGATGCGTCGATTCCTACAGAAGCAATGCTATGCATTCTTAGTGCACATAATAGAAGAAGAAAGAGGAGGAAAGGAAGCTGGAAGATATTCTGGTGGTGCGAGACTTTCTGGAAGTGTTTCCTGACGATCTATCCGGCTTGCCTATCCTCGACAAGGGAGTTCCAAATCGATTTGATTCCAGGAGCAACAACCGTG
>CM046428.1:15882273-15967273 GCA_025506505.1 Flaveria sonorensis
ATATATACATATATACATATATACATATATACATATACATATATACACACACGTGTTTCTAAATAGAGTTATGGCTAAAGTTGTGGAGAAGCTATCACAAGGAGTTGGGAAGTTGTGCTCCCATTAATGTAAGTTAGCCTTCATTAGGGAGTAGAGTTGGTGGTAGTGTAGGGAGACTAACCCATGATAAGCTTCATCGTTGCAGGTTGAATCCATCATATTAGGTATAGAAAGTGATGATACTCAACAATACATGGTATCTTAATTCGGTTTTGCTTCCTAAGTTTTGTAAAAAATAATCATTTTCTTTCAAACAATTAAAAACATCAATTTACCTCTAAAAATTTCATAAATTCAGTCCAAAAGTTTTATTTGTTGTTTTAAATTGAATCCAAAATAATAAAACTTTTGAACTGAAAGTGAGATAAATAATGAAACTTTTGGATTGAAATTGATGTTTTTAAAGTTTTGAAGGACAATGGTTATTTTTGTCAAATGGAGTAAAGTTGAAATTAACTAATACTTTTATAAACAAATTTTATTACTTATCGTAAAAATAATATCAATTAATCTTATTCACTAAATTCAGTCCACCACTCATATTTCTCCTTGTATTTTGACCCCAAAATTAGTTTCTCACATCTAGGGTTCTTTTCGGGGCAAAACAAAAAACAATAAAAGTTGAAGGTGTTTTATGCAATTCGATCAACATAAAAATAAGAAAACGAAATAGAAAACTGAAGAAAGCTTGGGGCACAATCAAAGTCCGACGGAGTATAAGATCATCACTGCGTTCGATTCAGTTTTTTGATTCTTCACTTTAATCAGACATTTGCTTCTTCAACGTTCCCCTTAAGGTATGTTCTTAATCTCCTCTCGGTATACATATATGCATCCAATTGATTGAATCCTATGTACAATTAGCTCGTCGATCATCAAGTTTTGAAGATTTAGTTCTAAGGATGTTTTTACTCTAAGCTCAATTACGGTTGATCTATTAGGTTAATGCGCTAGTTTAGCTTCTACTCCGTCCTCTCTGTTAATTGCTTCTGAAATTTGAATAAAACCCTAATTTTGAATCTGTTTGGTGAATTACTGGATTTGTGATTATTATAATGTAGTTTATCTTTATGATTATTTGGAGTATATTGTTAAACTTTTGGTAAGATGTCACTAGACGTTGAAGGACGATTTCATCCACCTCTATAATAGTTTTCTTGGACTTTGATTTCTTGCGAGGCTGGTCATGGTTCTTAATGCATGTTGTATTAACTTCTGAACCTAGAAACTAAATGAGTCCTTGGAAAAGTAAGTATTCTAGTTGCAAATTTATTGTCATACATTTATCAAAGAGAGGTATATTCTTAGTTAAGATGGATGTAATCATGATATTTGGGGCTTACTCTAACCGTCTGGAGCTGTTGGATAAGTATTTGATGTTTGGGTTCCATTTTCTTCTAAAATGTCTGAGAATGATTTTTCGTTGCCGGGTGCCGTTTAGGGACTGAGGCTGCTTGAAAGTTATGCTAACATTAAAGCGACATAATGAGCTAGTAGTTAGTTTCTCCACATGTTGGTTATGGGATTATGAGATCATCTCGATCTTTCTGTCAATCATAATGTTTCAAACAACTATGCAAGTTTCCATAGGTCACAAATGTTACGAGGTCATATATGCGACGATGTTTACAGAAACTTGTATGTAGAAATTGTTTTTCATTGAGCTAGTGGAGCCCAGGTTGCAGGATTTCATATGCATAGCAGCATAGCTACTATCTTTTTTGTAATAGACCAACCACTTTTAGGGGTTAGTCACTAGCATTGAACACTTCCTTCAAAAAGTCTGAATCTAAAACTTTTGTAGGCTAATGAAAAACACATTAACAAGTGTCAAGGCTTCATTATGTCATTGTAGTTTTAGCAAAGTTTATTTGCATGCTAGAACCTGTTCTACATCTCTAGTCGTATATATCAAAAAGCGTACGGATTGCTGGCATTGGGAGTAGACCTCTTTTTGACTGTTACTCCGTGTGATAGAAGGCGAATGTTAGTGGAGGTGAAGGGTGAATTGGTTGATGACATGGGTTAATAAGTTTTAGTGAACATTTGAACTTCTAGACAAGTAGTTTGTTAAAACTAGTTTCACACAAGGCTGGAGTTCGTTTTTGCAGCTCTTGAGAAAGATGATGACTGAAGTGCGATGTCATTTTCTCTTTGTTAATATTGATTTTTATCATTCGCTGACCATTCCTGTTGTGGTTAGTTGTGAATTAATTGAAAACTAAAAGGAAATGGGTTAAACATGCGATTTCAAAGCATATTGGTAATGCATAGACCTATCAAATCTTATTTATCTGAACAATTGGGTTATCATTGAATTATATGATTTTTGCAACTCGTTATGGACGCACAACATTCACATTGGGTTCCACATCCTCATCCCTATAATGTAGTAAATAACCTTTATCTTTAGATTTTATTCACTTTTAAAAACCTCCTGCATCCTATTCCTCATTCTATCTGTATTCAGATAAATATTTTTTTTTGTTTATTATTTCTCTTTCTTGCACTCTCAAAATATGGGGAAAAGGGGATGGAGGATGAATGGGTAAGTCCTAAATATGGGGAATGAGAAGTGAATGCCTAAATTTTATCCCCTGTTTGAGAGATGAGATGAAGTGTCAAAGTGGTGAAAACCTTATATGTTTCCTTAAACTTTAGGGGTGAAGTAGATATAGGGGGTGAGATGTGAATGCTCTTAATTTCTTAGTAAAGAAAGTAAAATGTTCTAGAGAAAAGTGTTCCAGTTTAACCCAGCACATACAAAAAAATTACTAGTTTGACCCGTTACCCTATCTGTTCATTTGGCCGCCTCTAGTTAAAGCCCTCGATTTTATTTAAGCCAGCCTCTTTATTTCTTAGTTATCTGCATGCTGAACAGTTGCACTTTGTTATGCTTTTGAACTGTTTCTATTTCTTAATTGCTGAAAACTCATTTTATTCTCTTTTGTGGGCAATCTAATTGATAGATGTCGAGAAGGTATGACAGCCGAACAACGATCTTCTCCCCAGAAGGTCGTCTCTACCAGGTCGAGTATGCAATGGAAGCCATTGGAAATGCAGGATCCGCCATTGGGATACTCTCAAAAGACGGTGTAGTCTTGGTTGGTGAAAAGAAAGTCACTTCAAAGCTCCTTCAAACCTCAACCTCAACTGAAAAGATGTACAAAATTGACGACCACATTGCATGTGCTGTAGCCGGTATCATGTCAGATGCCAACATCCTCATTAACACAGCTCGTGTCCAAGCACAACGCTACACATTCTCTTACCAAGAACCCATGCCCGTTGAACAATTGGTTCAGTCCCTTTGTGACACCAAACAAGGCTACACTCAGTTTGGTGGGCTCCGCCCTTTTGGGGTCTCGTTTCTATTCGCTGGATGGGATAAAAACTACGGATTCCAGCTTTACATGAGTGACCCGAGTGGAAACTATGGCGGCTGGAAGGCTGCAGCTATTGGTGCTAACAATCAGGCGGCTCAGTCAATGCTAAAACAGGACTACAAGGATGATATCAGTAGAGAAGAGGCTGTGCAGTTGGCGCTTAAGGTTCTTAGCAAGACGATGGACAGTACTAGTCTAACTTCTGATAAGCTTGAACTGGCTGAAGTTTTCTTGTCATCTTCTGGGAAGGTTAAGTATCAGGTCTGCACACCTGATGCCCTGAGTAAGATGTTGGTCAAGTATGGTGTTACCCAGCCTCCTGCAGAAGCTTAAATGCTTTAATTCTAGTTTCATTTGCTTGCTTGTTTCAGATAAGTTGTATGGTTGGATCTTGAATTTTGTTATGTTGGTGTCAAAACCTAAAGTTGTTGTTTATGTTAAGTCGCATCAATCATAACTCCCTCGCCTGGTAGTTAGATTAAGCTTGAACTTCGCTCTATATCTCGATCTTTATTTTGGGATATGAGCTCAAGCTTGTCTCAAGTGAGATTTACATGTGATAGAATACTCGAATAACTCAAAGTATCTATAAGAAACTATGTCTCCAACTTCACGTGACATTCGTAGGCCTTGAAGGTAAGATTTTGGGTCAAGTCAAACTTGACTTGTATGTTTTGAACTCTTGTTTGTATTTCGATCTAAGCTCGAGTTTGATCATCTGAAACAAGTTAGCATAACTGTATATAGAGTTGTTCAAGTAACTTGTTGCATTTAACTCGATAAAAACTCAAGTAAAATCAGCTCTAGCTAGTTTTGTGCGTACATAATTTCAACACCTCTTTGACTGCCATAAGAATTTAAGTCCTGGTGTTCAGCACCATGGTTGAGAAGAACATAGCTGTTGGGCTGTCTGTCAATAATAACGTTTAAAAGAATGAGCCAACTCTTCAAGTCACAAGCTGCTTTGAATTTGAGGCGAGTCAAATGCAAGTCAGTTTCTAGGTCTGTTGAAAATATCAAATCGTACTAGCTCAGTTTGTACTATTTCTGGTTCGAGCCCGAGTCATGAACAACCCTAATTATATGACCTGCCAATTTGTGAAAAGGCTCGACTCCATTAGTGAAAAGGTTTGAGTTGTGTAAACCATGGCAATTGTGACAATGCTAACTCATTACACTATCATTCATTTAGCAACATTGGTAGGCATTGATAGATATAATTAAAAACAAAACACCTAGCCTGGTTCATTAGTGCGTCGCTCTTGACCAACAATTTTTTCGGATACCCACTTTCACAATCACACGCCCCTCTCACCACACTACATATAATGTATGTATTTTTTTTTCCTTTTTATAATTTTACACACATCACACACTCTCCACGCACATATAATTTTATCTCTTAAAATTCTATATTTAATTAAGGTTTTAAACGGATTTTAATTTTGGTTATAGGAACGTTTTCATGTTTCTTAACTCTCATTTTTACTATCACATAACTTTTTAATGATTTCCGAATACATCGACACAACGGGTCTATATCTACGCTTCAATACTTAAAACAGAGTCGTCGTAACTCTGTATGTCTTTATGTGTTTAACGCGTCTTCGTTTTTCAGGTTTCTTAGTTGTCCACATTTTTACATTGGAAACCGAATCGCCATAAGTTAACACATTTCTCTTTACATACTTAATCATGATAATATCACCTGCACAATATGCGAGCAAGAAAGAAAAACAAATTTTATCAGTTTAGTCTTATAAAGTTGAAACAACAATTGGATGACTTGAGTTGCAACGCACCGTAACGCAGAAGAGTAGCAATTATTGCCCTTTCCATACAACACCATCACTTCTAAATAAAGCCCTATAAAATAGTAAATATCATATGGTGAAATTTTACAATTTTCAATTCATGCTTGAAAAGTATTACACATTCTACATCTACAGCTTGTATTCTAAGAAAATATATAAGTTTAAGAGATATGTATATGTAAGTCTTTCATATACCAGGGGCAAATTTATCCTAGGAGAAATATGTTATCACTCGTGGCACTTACGTTTTCTTGCTCAGAGATTAGGGGTTTTTAGTGACGTGGATCCTAATGATCACATAGTCCTATGCGCCTACTCGTTTGGTCGACAGATAGCCATCGCGATGTTGATCGTTGTGGTAGTTGTGGACTCGCTAAGATGGTCCTTGAATAGGGGACATAACGTTTAGCAACCACATCCACCGTAGTAGCAACAATAGACTAGTAGCAGCCTGAGGTGCAACAACTAACGTCACCACCACACCCTTGGATCGTCAAACCTATTGCACACATGGCTGATATGTTACATGCCTTTCACCGAGGGTCAAGGAGATATATGCGAATTCACGAGAGACGCTTGATTTCCCCCGACTAACAATTGTTAGGCCCGGTAGACACATACAATGGTACAGTGGATGTTGCAGTGCATGATAGACGTGGTAGGTTGGAGGGTATTCTTGTTCCGCCTATGCTCGATCTACCATCTAGATCAGCCTTTGCCGTCATAATATTTCGGCATCGATGGTTGTATTCTTTATTTTTCTTTTTATCTTTTGATGTTCGAATTTACCTTTTTGTTTACCTGTTGTTTGATTGTTCGATGTTTAATTGGTTGTTTAGCGTATATAGTAATGACTTTTACTATGTATACAAACATATAACAATTCATTCAAACTACTTATTTTTATGCATGTTGTTATAGGCTTCACAGATGTCATCGAATCACCTAGCAAAACAATTAGAATGAAATCTAACCCTAAACAATTTGAACTAGGCAGCTCAAAGCCAAATTTTACAACAAAAAAAAAAAGTATGAATTATGTTTACTTGACCTAAATTTTTTTTTAAATATACATATTGATTATTTGACATGACGTAAGATTTTTTTGAAAGCCGTAAACAACGAACCAAAAAACTAAACCAATAGTATGCAATTGATTTCTCTCTATTAGAAGTCTTTCAAATCTTATTTGTACTAATTTTTTTATGTAACATTGTAAATATATAATAATTTCTAACCCCTTTTTATGAGGGGAAGCACTGTAGCTAAAGATATAATGCGTAAAGCGTCTAGTACAACTTCCTTATGCGCGTCCTTTTTATACATATTGGTATTTAGAGAAAGGGACCCAAGCATGGAGGCAGTGGTCGCCTTCTGACTAGATCAAGGCGGTAGCCTCCTCGCGCGCTCTATACCTTTTCGTGTAGATCGCCCTTCCACTTCTGACTAGATGATGGCCAATTTGACCGTTGATGTGGTTCCGAGTGTCACATACATCTAGGGTTTTTGAGCTTGGGGTTATTAAGGGGAAGGAGGCTATTGATGTCGCCGGTACCATTAGCCTTTGCTTTGCCGTTGGATGTTGGTGATTACCAACTTTGTCCACTTTTCATCTTCTGACAATAAACCTCTGCTTTTATGGTTGCTGAACTTGGGGTTATAGAGGGGATGCCACCAGCGGATGTAGCCGGTGGTCGTATGTGTCTAGCTTGGTGACATCTGTCTCAATAGGCTAACCACTAACCTGTCTGATTGGAACTCCTTTCTGTTGATGGCATTTGGCGTTGGTTTTTTTCATCTGAAAGGTTGTGTAGACGGTGTTACAAATCATATTTCCTTAGGTCAATGATGTTGAACCTAGGTTCATCTGAGACCTTATTCATTTGACTGCCAATACTTTTGTTGTGTTGTTTCAACTATTACGGTTTTCCTAGGTTTATGATGATAAACACATGTTCATCTAAAACAACTTTGGTAGTAATGAATTAATGATCCCCTTTTTTCTACTTTTATAGTAATCCTGCCATTGGTGCTGTCAGAGCTCCCTAGGCTGATGATGATTCATGTAGTTCATCTAAAACAACTCCTAATCAAACGATTGTATGTTTAAACACCGCAGCAAAGAGCAGGTACGATAACTAGTTTATAGCGTAACTCTATCAATGATGGATTATCATGGTACGGAAAACCAAAAACTAGTTTTCCAACCAAGCCAAGTGAATTGATTATAATCCAAATTTGTAGCTGCATCCAAAAACACAACACAATACTCCTGTCTACTTGGTCAATTTTATATAAGAGAAAGGTTAAGAATCAAGTGTGTACAAGTACATGCACATGCATTTAATGACAACAAATAAAAACAAAATTGGGTTTCAATATCTCCCATCCAACAAGATCCTTAAGCACCACCATTTGATGATTCTTCCATTCCTTCACTTTTTTCAACTCCTTTACCTGATGACATATATGCACCATCACAAATATGAATATTATCTGCCTAAAATAACTACTTTTTGTCCCTTTTATATAAAAAATAAGTTGCATATTTACTTTTGTAACTAATTTCAAATTGTTAAAAAGATAAAAACATAATCTGAATTGGCCCATTTGTAAGTAAACTTGCCACATATATTTAAAAATTCATGCCAACTCACCTTTCTTCTTCTTGCCACCACCTTTCTTTTTTGATTTTACAGGAAGGGATAACCATCCTTTGATTTCAGGGTCATCGACAGTTTTAGTTGGCTGCAACTCCTGGAGCGTATGAGAGGTTATACGGTCTGACCCATTCGGCATAAGAAGAACTGTGAATTTGATATGTGCCACAAAGTCACCTGCGCATCCAAATGGTTCATGTTTAGTCTGCTTCAGTTAAAGAAAATAGATCAAGAAAAAAATAAAAAATACATGTTACCCTGCTTTTCATGAAGAACAGGGTATGGCTGCAAAAGCTCATGGTTAACACATTCCACTAATCCTAACCGAGCACGCTTCTCTTCCAAAGCCCTGTCACCAAAGATATCATTTCAACTTGAAACAATCATAGTATATAAATAAAACATAAACTACACATAAAGAACAAACATACCTAGATGAGAATGGCATGATCGGGAAATTTTGACTGATCTCACTGAATATAAACCGAGATGCTTTCAGCTTTAAGTGATAACTCTTATCAACTGCTCTTTTATATATTGTTGTCTGTTTTTCGTCCAACAATTTTGGCTGCAAAACCATCAAGATCAGTTATGACTCATGGTCTGCCTACCTAAACAAAGAAATAAAATGTCTCAATAATATTAAAAATGCGTAATCACCTTGCCCTCTCCTGTGCTGGTGACTATATCAATTGCATAAACCTCATTCTCCTCAAACTCAGCATCATCAACTCTGGTTTCGGGATTTGACACACTCAATACAACTTTGTTCCCATCAATGACAAACTGTTTCAACTGATGACTAAGAACGCCTTCCACAATTTTGCAGTTGTAAGCAGCAGCAACCTTTTGGATGGCTTCAGTAACATCTTGGTTCTGAAACAAAAATATAAAGGAATGAGTTGCTGTAATACAATAACAAAAACAAACTTATATTAAATGAAATAATCCAAATAATAGTAGTGAAAAATACATACATGTACAAGCACAAACAAATCGATAATGCAAGTCTGCTTTAAAAACCAAAAACATCTATCAGAGTAACCATGACAAACAACAATTGGAATGCTGTTCCATAGCTTTTAAAAAGTATTGATCATTAAGAGACACCTTGTATCAATCAAAATCCTTATAACTATACCAGACATGATATTCTATCAGTGTAACTATGCCTATTAAACGCATCATCGGAGTAACTCCATAGCCCATTAATAAACATCATCATTTAGAAAGATCATGTCTCAAATCACCCGAACGCAACATAAACAGAACAAGGAAAAAACCAAAGCAACAGAAAATTTAGATTAATATGATATTAATGCAAGTCTGCTTTAAAAACCAAAAACATCTATCAGAGTAACCATGAGAAACAACATTTGGAAAACTGCTCCATAGCTTTTAAAAAGTATTGATCATCAAGATACACCTTATATCAATCAAAATCTTTATAACTATACCAGACATGATATTCTATCAGTGTAACTATGACTATTAAACGCATCATCAGAGTAACTCCATAGCCCATTAATGAACATCATCATTTAGAAAGATCATGTCTCAAATCACCCGAAAGCAACATAAGCAGAACAAGAAAAAAAAACCATGAGCAACAGAAAAATGAGGTTAATATGATATTCTGAGTTAATAATATAAATGAAGATGATTTATTATACTGTACATGATTTTCTATCAGTGTAACTATGACTATTAAGAGCATCATTGGAGTAACTCCATAGCCCATTGATAAAAATCATCATTTAGAAATATCATGTTCCAAAAAATCACCCCAAAAGGAATCATCAACAAAACAATGAAGACAGACGTGACACAGAAGGGGCAAACCAAAAAAGAGGGAAAACGCCTGTTTAAAAAAATATAGGCTCACAAGAAGCACACTCAACCAACTGTGTTAATGAATGTGAAGAAAACGCAAGATCAAGCCAGAGCTGATATAGGCAACAGGGAAAAAGAGGAGATCAAGGAAAAAAATGACCACCTCGGCAAAGCTGCCTCGTCTAAACACAAAGTCACAGCATAAAGTCAATACATAGGCTCAAAAAAGCATAATCAACCAATAGAGTGAATGGATGTAGAATGTAGTACCAAACTTATTATACAAAAAAATGATCTTTAAAATACTATATAGGCTCACAAGGGGCACGTTTAAACAATTGTGGTTGTGAGAATGTGAAGAAACCCCCGAAACCAAGCCAATGTTGATATAGGCAACAGGGAAAAAGAGGAAACCAAGAAAAGAGTGATCACCTCGGCAAAGTTGCCAAGTCTAAAGTATTAAAAAAACATTCAATCAATAAAACACAATAACCCAACAAACAGAGTGAATAAATGTAATACCAAACTGATTATACAAGTAAAATACCCTTTACAATACTATATAGGCTCACTAAGGGCACATTCAACCAATTGTGTGAATGGATGTGAAGAAAACCCATAATCGAGCCAGTATTGATATAGGCAACAGGGAAAAAGAGGAAACCAAGAAAAAAATTGATCACCTCGGCAAAGTTGCCTCATTTAAACACCAAGTCACAAGAGCACACTCAACACATACACTCAATAAAGCCCAATCAACCAATAGAGTGAATAAATGCAGTACAAAACCGGTTAAACAAGTAACAACTCCTTTTAAAAAATAACATGCAAGTTCTGATGACAGCAAAACTTTTATTAAAAAAAAGCCAAAAACAGAAATTGAAAATGCTTCCTTTTGCTTCTTGTACCTATAATATATTTACTTTGTAAACCCCAAGATCAACTAAAACTTGTAAAACCAAGAAAGACACTGTAAAGCATTCAAATTCATCACAAAATACTCTAAAGATATAAACAACAGAAACCAACTCAGCTACTTTACCTTTTTTCCAGGCTTCACAAGTCTTAAGGCAACTTCAGCAGCAGTATTTGCAGCTGCAATCGCATCAGCAGCTCTACCAGTTACAGGCCCTTGCTGAAGAACATGAGTGTGAGCCACCACAGCAATGAATCCATCGATGTGACACCCCATATCACTGTAACCACCAAAAACAATCACTTACTCCCAACTAATAAACAAAGTCTAAGCACAAATACCTAGTGAGTCAAACCAACAAACCATAGTTAATCAAGATAACACTCACATTTTCACAATGTCACCTTCTTCCAACACTGTTTCATCACTGGCAAGGGGAGAGTAATGACAGACTGTGTTGTTCACAGACAAACACGTAGGAAATGCAACACCCCTTTCAATCTTCTTCTTAACATTCTTGTACATACTCCCAGTTTGCCTATATTAGAAAGCAAAAATCATTACCAACATCAACTAATGCAAACATCTAGCTCATATACGAACTTCAAATCCAAAAAACTTACTCTCTGATGTACGAATCTCCCTTTTCACATATATCAACAATCTTGGCTTTGGGTTTGCATTCTGACAATACCAATTGCAAGGCCTCTGTATGATTAAAAATTCATATCAAAACACATCAGCATAAGGGAAAAATTACACGAACAGTATATTATCTTTGACATATGATTCTCCAAACACAAACACACAGTACTAACAACAAAAAAGACAAAGAAGAGTACTAACTGTTAACAATCTCAGCGGCCAATTTGTACTTGGTTACGACTTCTGGGGAGGAAAGATCGAGCTCCTTCTCTTCCCTTGCTTCATCGTCCGACATGCTTCCTCACACTACAAACAGAATCAGGAAATGAATCGCAAATTACAAAAGGAAAATACAGGATATAAAGTGATGAAATTGGGGAAATGAATCAAATTTCGATGTGGAGAAGAGTGCTTACAGAGGGATTCTTAATGGATTTAGAGGTTCAATTAGGGTTTAAAGAGACGAAGATGAAGATGAGGGTGTGGGTCGAGGGCTAGGGTTTTGAGGCCGGCGGTGATTATATAAAGTTGGTGGTGTTCGGTTACTGAGGAGTTAGGGTTTCCTCACGCACATCAGATGGTTCTTTCGTAATTTTCCCAAAGTTTTAAAACAGGAAATTAATTACGAATGAAAGAGCTAGAAAAATTACAATTATTATATTATTTTTCTCCAAATATAAAAAAACATAATATAACTTCTATAAAATTTTTAATATTTTTAAAAGTTGTTGTAAGTGAATGAAAGAAAAAAAATAATAATAAAGATATAAAAAATATTATTTAATTAAAAAATAAAGAGGAAGGATATAATGATGTTTAGTGTAATTATAAAGATGTGAATGATAGATGGATTGTGAATGCTCTTAGGCTGTATGATAATATTTTAACCGGTAAATGTCGAACCAGTAAGATGTTTGGTTGATTAAAAGACTTTGAATCACTAAGTTCTAGAATAAAACATTAGAAAGGGGTTACGGGTGTTAATTACGTAGGGTTTGCAAATTGATGAGTTAAATTGTTTGATCTGAAAATAAATTTATCTTTTTTTTTCAAAAATATTAACTTTAAGACATTCACATCTCTTTCTTTGCCCTTATTTTTAAATTAGAAGAAAAACATGACATACCATGTAATTTTACTTGTACATGAGGTGTCACAACCTTATCTTTATCATGTACTGATAATCCAAGGATCGTTGCAGGAATTATCAATTTGATTTTAACAAGTATTGGTCGCGGAATTATCAATACCTGCTGTTTAACGGATTGTTTATCAAAAGTTGAAATCGATGAATAAAGTAGAACAACTAGAAAAACTAAACGTAATAATGCAATACAAAGATTGTTTTGAATTGCTCTTCATTCACAATCAATCAATTACAATTGATTATAATGCTATATGTTCTTGATGCTTGATATTGCTATATTGTTAATGTTCTTGTTGATCAATGTTCATCAACCAATATATACACCTAATTGTGTATAGATATCTTCCTATTCTGTTCCTATTTCTTAGCTAATATATCGCTATTATGTTTTGATATTCTGTTTCTATATGTGCGAATCCTTGCCTTGTTTATCGGCATAGGAGTTCACAATTTACATAGGAAATTGTAAATTACATAAAGAATATTGTTGATGTGACGTGGAATATTCTGTTGACTTAATTATCCTTCGCCGTCATTGATTTGATGATATTGCTCTGATATGTTGACTTGTTGACTTTTTGTTACGTACTTGATGATTTGAAACAATACAAGTTTGTTAATCTTCCGCAGGAATTGGTCTTCCATAGGAAGTTCTTCTTTCGCAGCAATTAGTCTTCCACAGCAACACTTTGTCTTCAGCATTTGTTCTTCAGTGGTTGTGCTTCCGCATGAGTTTTTGTACTTGTTCTTCAGCAGCAAGCTCTCCTTCAGCAGCTCCACTTGATCTTTGGTCTTGTTCAGCAGTTGTTGTTCTTCCGTAGGAGATCTACGGAAGCACGAACTTCAGTTATGCTTCTGAGAACATCTACGGAAGAACACTTATTCATCCGTAGGTTGTTCTAACACTTAGTCAATTTTTCCAAATTGACCAAGTCTGATGTTTCCTGTAATAACATAAACTAACACATACAATAATATGGGTTACCATATAATTCATGCATTACATTATATTATCAAAAAGAGAATTACAATGATTAATTACAAGAGTTGACAAGTCAACTAAACCTACACATTTGATTAGTCCTAACAATACTCTCCCTATAGGTTTAGCCTCTTGTAATCATCTGTTCAAGTCTCTCAATTCTTGAACTCTTGTCAAAATTTTGGTGTTGAAGTATCCAACAGTATTTTTTTTATCTTCATACAGATACTTTATCTTCATTCTTCCCATTCTTTTTAATGTTTTGTATTTCAAGCCCAGGATGTCCTCTTCAATGGTTAATGTTGCAACAACACTATTATTGGACACCACTTCCAGCTCATCCTGTTCTGAAATTCTCAATTCTGTTATTGATTCTATTTCTGCTCTCATCAGTTGACCAGCCTCAAACTTCCTTTTCTTGTTGGCCTTGGCATGGAGCTTGTCAATAACTTGAATGATGTGTACATACAAGCAATGGTCATTTTAAGCATCCTGGTCATTCAGCTTGGGAAAGTACTTGTCATGTAGGTATGAAGTGTAGCTTGGATGAAGCAGTTTGATCTCCATGGGATCAAATAGTCTTATGCTTTGACCCTTCTTCTGTGGATCATTTCTTTGCAACACCAACTCTTTGGTTCTTTCTACATAGCCCCATTCTGTGATAGGCATTCAAAATTGATTTCCTTCTATGATTTTGATTGATGCTTCAGATCTGTCTTCATATCTAATTCTTTGTAAAAATTCATCACCTAAAGATTAAGAAGAACTGACATGAGACCTTTTCTGTTTCAACTTCTTTTTGTTGTGTTCTGCATCTTCTCTCTTTGCTTCTTTAAACACATCTCCCTTGAACTTGTGACTCAACTTAGCCACAAGTCCAGAGAAGTCTCTTCCCCTTGGATTGATTGGGTATTTTGTGATGGGAATATTTTGCAAAGTAGTGAGGTCTGCATCTGGAAGTGTAAGGAGTGTTTCCACCCTTAGAAAGTATTGAATCATTTCAGATGTTCTCTTCAATACAACACAATCCCATTCTGAATCATATTTCCATGCTATTATTTTATTTTCTTCGGCTGTTCTTGGAATGGTCATCTGATCAAAGAGTTGTATCAATGAAGTCTTTTCTTCTGTTATCTCCCTCACAGTAGTTCCCAGGGGCCATACTTTGCTGGGAATGATGTCTCTTGGTTCTTTGATCATGCTTTCTTTTCCCTTATACATATCTTTTCTTTGAACTACAGTTGGTTCAGCAGGAGTTTGTTTTGCTTGTTTGTAGGCAGGATTGGGAGCTCCAGTCCTGAATTTCACTCCTGTTTCTAGCTTCACCTTCATCACATGCTCCATCATAGCTCTGAGCTCACCAATTGTTCTCCCTTTAAGCTCATGTTGCTTATAGTTGTGACTTTGTAACCAGGAAGTCATGTTGTACCTTGTCTGCTTCTTTGTGTCATAATGGCCCAAGTCTTTTCTTATTTGCTCCATGGCCTTGAACTTTGAAAAAGTTTCATAATTGCAAATTGGGAGCATCAGTCTGGCAGCATCAAATTCTTTCAAAACTTGGATCATTTCAGGCATATTCATTTTCTCTACCAAGTCATAGGGAAAGCCATTATTGATTAAGTCCATGAACATGGCAGATTGAGCTCTTTCTTCAAGTATGTCTTCGGTGGATAACAAGTCATCATCCTTTGCTTCTTTAGCAGCTTCAACTGGCTCTTCTGTTGTTAATTCTTGCCACTCATCATCACTATTTACTTTAATGCTTTTAATTGGTTGAAAAGCTAGAGGATCGGCTGATTGATTGTGAAGTGGGCAATTACTTTTTGTTTTTTTTTGTGCATCTTCATGTTCAACAGCTTCATCTTGAGTTTTACCCAGATATTTTCTTTTTCTGTTATACATGATTGTGGGTTCCTTTGCCTTCATTTTTGAACTCACATCAGCTTCTTTCTTTTTGCTCACTTCTCATTCAGACAACTTTTTCTTTAACTTCTCATTCTCATCATCTTTTGCTTTCAGTTGTTCTGATTGTTCAGAGATTAGCTCATTCATTGCATCAATCACCTCGTTATCAGTCTCAATATCTTCTCTCAGCCTTTTGATTCGTCCTTCCAGTTGAGTGATTGTAGCATCTTTCTCAGCTATCAGTCTGTCTTTCTCTATCAGCTCCTTCTTCATTTTTCTTAACTTTTCTAACTTCCTGTTGCTTTTAATGATCAAATTATTGTATTTTGCTACTAGGTAGCTCTTACTTACATCAATCTCTTCTTCATTCAAGTCATCCTCATTATAAGCAATGATGTCAACATAACTACCATCCTCTTGTTCAACTTCTTCATCTTTCTCCCTTTCAACCTCCAGACATATCTCCTTGGTATCACCATCATTAACAGCTTCATATTCATCCTCATCAAAGTTGAGTTTCTCAGTAGATATTGGGCTATCATGGGTTTAGTAGGTGTGGGTGAGGTGGTTGGTTCAGTTTGAAGTGGAGGTGTAGGTGTTTGAGTGAGAAGTAATGAGATGGGTTCTGTTGCACCAGAGTGCAGTGATGATTGAGATTGGATGGGTGAGATAGGTTGGGTATGCTCACTGGAAGATGATTCTGATAATTCTATCACAGTAGCTGGTGATGGAAAGTATGGTTCATGTTGAGATAATGGTTGTGGTGGTGATTGTTGTGGTGATGGTTGAGGGATTTGATCAAGTGACACTACTTCAGTTGAAGCAGAGTTTATTGATGTTTGAGAAAGTGCAGGTGATAAGGGTTGGGTGTACAGGTGGAGATAAGGGTATGTTGGTAAAGGATGATGGTGAAGGAGGATTGAGTTCATGATGTGGTGGTTCAGGTGATTCAGTTGAAGGTGTTTGTTGTTGTGGTGGTTCAGGGAATATGAGTTCCTGAGGTATGCCAGCAGTTTCATCCATCATATATGGGAACATCTCCACCTCTTCTCCTTGATACTGCCCAGTCAATTTGTTGAGTAGAGATCTTCCTAGGTGAGTTTGCACAAACACATCACCTTCTCTTTCAACAATGGGCATACATTCGTTTATGATCAGCTGGATGAACCTTAGGAACATGTACATCTTGTTGTCTTTCTGCATTCATATATGGTCACACAGGCAACCAAGAATGTACTTGGAGTAGTTGTACTTTCTTCCCTTAAAAATGCTGATGATTCCCAATGAGATGTGCCTCGAGAATCTGTCCAAACCGGACTTCCTGTTGAAGATGCACTTGAGATAGGTGTGGCATAGGAATCTATACGGCTTGCACAACCTCCCATTTTTTATCTCACCATTTTGATAGTCTCCGTCATACCCCATTAACTGAAAAACTTTCTGAATGTATTCGTGATCAAATACATCAGGGTGACCTTCTTCACTTTCTCCGAACTCTAGCGCCCTTCTTATTGTTCGTTCATCAATTCTCAGTTGTTGATTTCTGATTGAAGCATAAATGACTTGTTCTTCATTTTCTTCCTCGACCCTCGCAGAGTCCCAGAAATCTATCATGTGTGATTGATAGATAATAGGATCCGCTGTTAGCTTATAAAACAATCTACTTCTTCTCAGATAGCGGATGATGTCTCTGCATCCATCTTCCAATTCTGGATTCAGAAATGCGCATATGTTATGATCTTTGATGAATCTATTAGTCATATTGGCTTTGATGTTTGACAAATTAATTCTTCCGCAGGAACATCTACGGAAGACAAAATTTGTTATGAATTTGCTGTTTTATCCGTAGGTTACCAATCAACGAAAATGCAATTTTTGTTCTTTTTTTGATGTATGATCTTAAACACAATGTTAGATCATTTGTTGTTTGCTATTGGACCTTGTTGACTCTGCTTCATGGCAATTCTGCAAAATTGATTTGGTTAAAACCTTTAGATATCCTACATCTAAGTTAGTGCTCAAGTTCCAACTTTCTTCATTTAAAGATGTAACACATTTGATACTCAAATTTTCATGCTGATTTACTACTCTCTCTAAATTTGTGATTAATCATAAAATTATGCATTTATCAAAAATTTATAAAGAATAGCATGAAAAACATTATCTGTTCAACTAATTAGCAAAGAAAAGAACAAAACCAAAAATTATTTACAAGCATTGACATCATATAATAGGATCATACTATAACACTAAGAAACTTCCCAATGACAGTTTTGGTTGATAATAGAAGACAGATCTATTGTTGATTGCAAGTATATTGATCCTCATAAATTCAAGCAAGAGTGTATATTTAACTTTTCATGCTATTTATCATGTTTTTAAATTTGTTTAAAGATGGACAAGTATGGACTCCACATTCAATTCACATTGAAGTTTGTCCTCCATAGATGAGTCAATTTATCACTTTTTCACACTTAAAACTATGTTCCGTAAGTTATAAGCTCTATCTTAAGATTTCTTTGAAATCTTATTAATGCTGATATAATTTATGAGCTCTAAATTAATATACAGTTGATCACCATGGATTCTTTTAGAGCTGTTCTTTTTGGAATCTTTTGTTACTAAGCATCAGGACACCAGGTCGTTACTTACGTAAAACAGAGGTGCCCAGGAACTCAGGTCTTTGCTTACGCAAAATAAAGAGTTCATGATGCGTAAAGATAGAGGTTATAAAGTGTTACAACATAGTGTGCTTAGGTGAGTAAGTTGATCACAGCAGGATAAGACTTACTTCCTTGCTCCTCAAAATGGAATTAGCCACCGTTTGTCACCTTGACATTATGTTATGCATGACTTGTTTATTTTCAACTCAAGCTAAACCTACTCACATATCAAAGCACATCTGATCAGTCTATATGAATTGTTTGATAAATGAGAAAAGTAAGCAAAGGTATAGTGTACTATCATTTTTCATTATATGAACTGCTTATTCAATAAAATATGTAAATAATACAATAGTTTTGTATTTTTATATGTTTTAAGAATATTTTTGGCCTTTTCATATTAATAACAATCTGCAGATGAACAAGTTTGTTCTTCCATAGATGTTCATATTAAAACTATAATGGACAGAACATGCTTTTCATTATGTTTATTAAGACTTAACCTAAATTGATCATGCCTAATGACTCAATTAAGAAATTAAATTTAACTGAATCAAAGGCTTTAGTGAACAAATCAACAAGCTGATTTGTTGTATCCACCTTAATAAACTTGATTAAACCTTTTTCTAAGCAATCTCTTAGAAAATGATATCTGATTTCAATATGTTTTGTTTTACTATGTTGTACTGGATTAGCAGTGATGAACATAGCAGTATAATTATCAATATGTATTGGTGTTTGAAGAAAGTTGTAACCATAATCAAGTAATTGGTTTTGCAACCATAAGACTTGAGAGCAACCAGCTGAAGCAACTATGTACTCAGCCTCAGCTGTGGATACTGAAAGATTTGTTTGCTTTTTGCACTGCCAAGAAACTAGTCTTGGTCCTATGAATTGGCATCCACCAGAGGTTGATTTTCTGTTATTGTTGCAGCCTCCATAGTCACTGTCGGAATATGAGTAGAGTTTAAAATCTCCTTCTTTGGGATACCAGAGTCCAAGAGCTAGTTTCCCTTTAAGGTATCTGAAAATCCTTTTCATAACATTCATATGTGATTCCTTTGGGTCTGCTTGGTACCTAGCACAAACACACACAACAAACATTATGTTAGGTCTGCTAGCAATTAAATACATTAATGATCCTATCATAGATCTATATAATCTTTGATCAATAGACTTTCCTGTAGGATCTGGTACAATCTTATCTATTGTTGATGCTGGTGTTTTGCATGAAGATGAATCAGCAAGGTTGTACTTCTTCAAAATTTGATTCAGATACTTCTCCTGATTGATAAAGATGCCATCTGGTTTATGATGAACTTGCAAACCAAGGAAGAATGTTAGTTCTCTCATGGAACTCATTTGAAACTCTGATTTCATCAGACATTCAAACTCTTCACACAATCTCTTGTTTGTTGATCCAAATATGATATCATCTACATATACTTGGATAACTAAGAGATCTTGATGTTCATGTTTCAGGAAGAGAGTCTGATCAATTGTTCCCCTTTTGTAACCATGCTTGAGTAAGAAAGATGACAATATTTCATACCACTTTCTTGGGGCCTGATGAAGTCCATACAAAGCTTTGTTAAGCTTGTATACCCTGTATGGATAATTAGGATCTTTAAAGCCTGGTGGCTGAGCAACATAGACTTCTTCATCAATTTTACCATATAAGAAGGCACATTTTACATCCATTTGGTAAACTGTGAACTTCTTATGTGAGGCATAGGCTAGAAAGACTCTAATGGCTTCAACCCTTGCAACAAGAGCAAAGACTTCATCATAGTCTATCCCTTCTTCCTGAGTATAACCTTGTGCTATCAGCCTTGCTTTGTTTCTCACAATAATGCCTCTGTCATCTAGTTTGTTCTTGAACAGCCACCTTGTGCCAATTGGATAATGGCCTTCAGGAAGATCAACTAGATTCCAGACTTTGTTTTCTGAATTGCTAAAGTTCTTCTTGCATTGCTTCAATCCAGCTGTTATCTTTCAATGCTGCGATGATGTTAGGAGGAACCACTTGTGAAAGAAAGCAAGAGAACAGAGAAATGTTGGCTGCTCCCCCTTGTCTTCTTGTGGTTCTATCAATAAGATCACCTATCATGTTTTCAATGGGATGATACTTGTGAATTCTGGATGTTGGTATTGATTCAACTTGAATGGATGAATCCAAGTTAGTGATATTGGTTGATGGATATGGAGTCAGCTGGGATGGGGAATCCACAAAGTAGTCGAAATTCTCATGTGGCTGATCTTTTGATGTTGAATTATATCCATCTGTATCAGCTTGTGTTTCTGCAAATGTAGGCATAGCATTCGCAGCAGCTACAGGTACAACTACAGATGATGTAGTTTGTTGAACTGCATGTGTGGGTGGTGGTTGTTGAATGTTTTCTGTTGAATTGTGGACTTCAACTGAATGCAATGGGTCATCTCCGGAAGTAGTAATATCTACGGATGTAGAAGGAACTTCTGCGGATGTAGAAGGAAATTCGGCGGATGTAGACCTATTGTTTCCAACAGGATGATCTTTGCTTGTTTGAATTGAAGGGCCAGGATCAGTAACATTTTAAGTAAGTGACTGGACTACTCTTGGTGGATCAGCTGTCAATAGCACTTCACCCATGTTTGGAGGAACATAAGGATAACATGTATCCGCAGGACCTGCCACATTCAAATAACCTGTGTTAAATGAGTTTGTTAATGCATCTATATCAAACAACTAAGATGATCCTTTTATAGATTTTGGAAACAAGGATTCATTAAAAGATACATTAGGAGTTTCTTCCATAATGTTTTCATGTGGAATATAGACTCTGTATGATTTAGATGTTGATGAGTAACCAACAAAGAAACCATCATAGGCTTTTTCTGCAAACTTTCCTAATTGATCTTTTGTGTTTAACACGGACACATGACACCCAAAAGCTCTAACATATCCTATGAAAGGTTTTCTTTTAAACAAAAGCTCATATGGTGTTTTATTATGTTCTTTGATAATTAATGTCCTGTTTTGAACATTGCATGCTGTGTTCACAGCTTCTGCCCAGAATGTGATTGGCAACTGTGAATCAGCAAGCATCGTTCTTGCTACTTCAATAAGAGTTCTATTTCTTCTTTCAGCAACTTCATTCTGTTATGGTGTTCTTGGTGCACTGAATTGTCTTGATATGTTTTTGTCCCTACAAAAGGAATCTAAAATATGATTAACAAATTCAGTTCCATTATCACTTCTTAAGATTTTGATTTTTAGATCAAGTTGATTTTCAATCTTAGTGATAAACTCTATCAATGTTTCTGATGTTTCACTTTTATGTTCTAAGAAAAAAACCCATATGAATATTGTGAAAACAATCACCAAACAGTATTGCCTTTTTCCAATGCTCATGACATTGGTTGGACCAAAAAGATCCATGTGCAATAGTTTGAGTGGTGATGTGTTTGTGTTACTTGTTTTGGATTTATGAGACACTCTATGTTGTTTTCCTTTGAAACATGATGAACAGTGATTAGAACAATAAAATTCTTTCTTTGGAAGGCCAATGACTAAGTCATTTTTGACCAACTTATTCATGTTCTTCAAGTTAGAATGAACCATTCTTCTATGCCATAGTTGAGATTCATCTTTTGATGACTTAGAAATCAGGTATGTTTCATTGCTTGTTATAGATATGTTGTTCATATCCAAAACATATGTGTTGCCTTTTCTTGGTGCTTTAAGAAGGATCCAGTCTTCTAGTGGCTTAAGAATGTAACATTAGTTAGTATCAAAGAAAGTAGTATAGTTTTGATCACAAATTTGAGAAACACTTAAAATTTTAAATTTTCACATAAGTTAACTTTCTCAAATTTTAGAACACCATTGGTTACTATTCCTTCACCAATGATTTTACCTCCCTTCTTATCCCCACCGAATGCTACATAGGAAGCATTTTTATGTTTGAAGCCATGGAGGAGAGAACAGTTTCCCGTCATGTGCCTGGAACAGCTACTGTCAACATACCACTTGTTGTCAGTCCTCCCTGGATGTTCCTGCAAAAGTAATGAAATCAGTTAGACCGCGGAGCCCAAGCCTTGATGGTCTTGGGCTTGCCATTGTTATCTAATATTGTTATTCTCTCATGAATGAGCCTAGATGACTCTAGATTGGTTTTAGATTCCATTAATTCATTATGTTTTGTTTTGGGTGAGGATGATTCTTTTGATGATGAAGATGAAGCACTATCATCTTGATTCACACTCACTTCCTCTTTCACCTCTTCTTTCATTAACTTTTTCTTTGAACTAGAGGCTGAGGCTCTTTTTGAAAAAGTTTCTGTATCCTTTGTCCTTGACTGGGGTACATGATTACCTTTTTCAAAGTGATCAAAGAAGGCATCATCTTCTTGCAACACTATCTTTTTATGAGGTGTCTTACTTTGAGATAGTTGTATCTCCTTTTTCTTTGATGAATTATCAGTAGATGTTTTCTTTGTGTTTGCATTCTTCTGCTTTAGTTGTTGATTCTTTTGCTTTGGTATTGTTGATTCATCATTCTCTGAAGATTCTGAATTTGATTCAGAAGTCTCAGCTTTTTGCTTCTTGTGGACCTTTAATTTGTTCTTTTTGTTGAAGAAACATTCTTGAGTGGAATGATTGTGCTTGTTGCAAATGGCACAATGCTTGTTGAAGTAACAATATGAGGTCATGTGATTGTTCATATTGCAGATGGAGCAATAGCTGCTGAAGTAGCACTCTTCTATGCTGTGGTTGTGCATATCACACCATTTGCAATACTTCTCTTCAGCTTCACTATCAGAGTCAGTTTCTATCTTTGTCAGTTTCTTCATCAGTACCTTCTTTTGCTTCTTTAGTTCTTTCTCAATCTTTGCATCTGAAAGATCCTTTTGTTTACCTTTCTGGTTAGCAGTTGAATCCTCGGGTATTTTCTTCTTCCGTAGATCTTCTATGGATGACTGTTTAGGTTCTGATGATTTCTTCTTCCGTGGATGTTCTACGGAAGACTGTTTTGTCTTCTTCCGTAGATCTTCTACAACTGACTTTGGAACATTTTTCCTTTGCTTTTCTACGGATGTGTGAGAACCAGTCTTCTTCTTCCGTAGGTGATCTGCTGAAGTGAGACTATCTTCTTCCTCCGTAGTTCTTTTTGCTGCCTGACTTTTATGTTGTTTGTTGAGTTCATGAATGCCTTCATTTAACTGACCAATCCTTGTGTAAATGGTCTTCAACAGATTTCTTTGTTTTGGTGGATAGGGCAACTTGATCTCATCAAGGATTTTGGGAGTTATAGAATCAATTACCACATATTATCCCTTACCCAAACCAGCACTTTCTTGTTCATTAGGCTCATCACTATCATCTAGATCATCACAGTTATCAAGATCAAGTTCTGAGTCATTTTGTTTTGAGAATTCTGATTCAGATGAATCAGTTTCAATGGATTCAGAATCCTTGTCATTTATCACTTCATTATTTTCATCTTTTGACTCAGTTTTGGTGCTAGACACAAAATGATTTGTCAAACTGTTGGTCATGGACTCAGGTAGGGTGGTGTAATTATCATTAATTGGTAGAGCAACATTATGATATCCCAACCCAGACCTGTTCTTTGATTCAATATGAGAGTTTAATAGTTTCTCATACTGCTATGATAATAGTTGGAATTTTTGAAGTTTTACTTTAGTTGATGCATGATCTAACATGGACTTGGTTAATGAGTTGGTCAAATGCTCAACTTGTGCTTTCAAATTATAATTTTCAGACATAAGTTTGTCTAAATCCTTTTGTAGTGAATTTATTTTGACTTGATAAAGTTTATGTTCTCTTTCATGAGATTCATTTAAAAGCATAGTTTCTTTGACTTTATCAGCCAATTGTTGAGCATGAGCCCTGTATCTCTCAACCTCATCAACACATAAGGAAGAACATAACCTTTCTCTTACCTCTCTAGCCATTGGTGGAACTTTGTTTTCTATATTAGCCATCAAAGCCTGATTTTCTTCTAGTACTTCCTTCTCGTACATGCTCCAGTCACAAGTACCATCCTGCAAAATAATCAAACCAATTTCTTTAGAATTATTGGTACCTGTTGAAGAGCCTGTGGCTGGCGGGGATGAGTTTGTTAGCTATGGTTGCTTGAAGCTCCTCTGATTTGCTTGTCTTGTATCTGTTGTTGATTGCTGATTGTTGTTGCATTCCCTGGAGAAATGACCATACAGATTACATTTGTAACACCTCACCTTGGATTTGTCAACACCAATTTTTGTTGTTCTGCCTCCCACTGACAATCCCTTGTTTCTCTTCATGTACATTTTGGCTTTATAAGCAATCATGGCCATTTGCCATTGCAGATCCATCTCTTCTACTTCTTCTGGATGAAGTTCTTCAAGGTCTTGCTGACAAAAGTAGGCAGGAGTCAAGGCACTTCCCAAGTAGGCTTGAAAGCTTGAACTGAAAGCTGCAAAGGCTGCTTTCTGTTCTTCTGATTCTAGAACCACAGTAATTGGTTCTGTTTGATTGCTGGCTTTGTTGGATTTGGAGTCATCTGACTTTCCTTTTGCTTTTCTGTTTTTATTGTTTTGAGAGTTCAACTTGGAGGGCTTAGCAGCATAGAAGCCAGTTTCCTCTTTAGTATCACTTTCAACACAAGAGTTATCTTCATCATCATTAGAGATGAAGGTACTTCAAACACCCTTAGTTTCTTTGAATTGGTATGGTGCTATAGGTGCTTTAACACTCTTGTTTTAGTTTTCTCGTCTAACTCCAAAGCTTTTACCTTTGCAACCAGAGTGTCCAACCCAATTGCCTTCAGATCAATAGTATTCTTGAACAAGGACACAGTATGGGTCTAGCTTTCTGGTAATGAATGAAGCATCTTCTTGTTTAACTCCTCGTTGTTGTACTTCAGTTCAAAGATATTCATCTCTGTAACAAGTTGCATAAACCTGTGGAGTTGTTGAGGAATAGACTCACCCACAATATGATGAAAAGTCTCATACTGTGAGGGAAGTGTATCCTTTTTTATGCTCCTTATCTCATCACTTCCTTCACACAAAGTGTGCAGGATTTTCTATAACGAGTTTGCTGTTTTATATGATTCACACCTGATCAAGAGATCTTCAGGCAAAGCCATAGTAAGCATACTATATGCTTTGATGTCAATCTTGACTCTCTTGGCATCATCAGGTGACAGATTTTTTAAACTTACGGGTTGATTGTTGTCTTTATAATCCAGTCCTAAAGTAGGTGGAATATAAGGACCTTCAGTAATCGACACCCATAAATCAGAATCTGTATAATTAACATGATTCCTAAATATGATTTTCCAAGTTTTAAAATCAGATTTATTTTTCAACTTCGGAGGTTGATAAGCGCCAACCACAGAACTGCTGATGTTAATTAACTTGATTAAATAAACACCAATTAAACAAATCAAACTGATAGATCAATTGATCTAGATCAATGAGCACGTGGCTCTAATACCACCTGATAATCCAAGGATCGTTGCAGGAATTATCAATTTGATTTTAACAAGTATTAATCGCGGAATTATCAATACCTGCTGTTTAACGGATTGTTTATCAAACGTTGAAATCGATGAACAAAGTAGAACAAATAGAAAAACTAAATGTAATAATGCAATACAAAGATTGTTTTGAATTGCTCTTCATTCACAATCAATCAATTACAATTGATTATAATGCTATATGTTCTTTATGCTTGATATTGCTATATTGTTAATGTTCTTGTTGATCAATGTTCATCAACCAATATATACACCTAATTGTGTATAGATATCTTCCTATTCTGTTTCTATTTCTTAGCTAATATATCGCTATTCTGTTTTGATATTCTGTTTCTATATGTGCGAATCCTTGCCTTGTTTATCGGCATAGGAGTTCACAATTTACATAGGAAATTGTAAATTATATAAAGAATATTGTTGATGTGACGTGGAATATTCTGTTGACTTAATTATCCTTCGCCGTCATTGATTTGATGATATTGCTCTGACATTTTGACTTGTTGACTTTTTGTTACGTACTTGATGATTTGAAACAATACAAGTTTGTTAATCTTCCGCAGGAATTGGTCTTCCATAGGAAGTTCTTCTTCCGCAGCAACACTTTGTCTTCAGCATTTGTTCTTCAGTGGTTGTGCTTCTGGAGGAGTTTTTGTACTTGTTCTTCAGCAGCAAGCTCTCCTTCAGCAGCTCCACTTGATCTTTGGTCTTGTTCAGCAGTTGTTGTTCTTCCGTAGGAGATCTACGGAAGCACAAACTTCAGTTATGCTTCGTAGAACATCTACGGAAGAACACTTATTCATCCGTAGGTTGTTCTAACACTTAGTCAATTTTTTCAAATTGACCAAGTCTGATGTTTCCTATAATAACATAAACTAACACACACAATAATATAGGTTACCATATAATTCATGCATTACATTATATTATCAAAAAGTGAATTACAATGATTAATTACAAGAGTTGACAAGTCAACTAAACCTATACATTTGATCTAGTCCTAACATGTACAATTTTAGAGAACACTCTAATAATTGTTCATATATATTAAGTTTATTATTCATCTCTTATTTTTATTTTTAATATTTGTTGTAAGTGAAATATAAAGAAAAATATAATTAAGTATAATTTAATTAAAATAAAGATAGACATAAGGAATGAATGTGAAATGATTTTGAAAAGTAAGAGATAAATTTAAGTAATTAAAAAGTGATGACTTTGTAGTAAAATTATAAGATGGTGAACCTACTATGAATACTCTAACTCACACACTCTTTAGAATCATGCACCCAACACAACTCGTTTATCTGGTATTAGTTAAGTTATAAGCGTGTTAATAAAAAATAGGTTAAATGAGTCATTAACGGGTTAATAGGTCGACATGTTTTGTTGAAAATGTTGGTGGTTTGACATGTTCAACTAAATGTGTCAAATAGGTCAACTCGAACACGACACATATATTTAGACATGTCAACCCTAAACACGATCTGTATTTCAAATAGGTTAGATATACCAACTCAAAACCTGATTTTTCATGACACGTTATAAATTTATTAATTTTGGTTATATACTAACCTAAAAGTGAAGTGATCACGTATCAATATTTTAGTGTTTGATTTATCTAAATGCTTGATTTTACATTGTTAATATCGTAGAATAAGTTGACTTTGTTTATATTTTGATTCATAGGTGTTTGGAGCTTAAAGGAGCATTTTGATGCAAAAGAAGCAAAATATGAAAGTTGAAGGACTGAAGATATAAATATCCAAAAATGAAAAAAAAGTCAAGAAAGAGACCCGGCGTATGATACTCCGGGTTTGGGCGTATCATACTCCAGGCGGCGTATTTGTGGACGTATTTGACAAAAGGAACAGAAAGTTGGGCGTATGGGCGGCGTATGAGGCGGCGTATGAGGCGGCGTATCATATGCCGGTGGGCGTATGATACGCCAGTGGCCTATCAGCATCCGGATTTTGTGGATTTTCAAGTTTATTTAAATCAAATCAACCCAATTCGATCTACAACTTCTTAGAGATGAAAAGTGACGAACTTTAAGCGATTTTTGGTGTTCCAAGGCTCCTTAAATCATCCACAAACATTCTCCAATTCAAGATCGAAGGCATAATGAAGATGATGCGTGGCTAGGTCTTTCGTGATTGCTTTCAGGAGTACAATTTTTGTCAAGTGAGATATTTGGTATGTTTTGATTAAGTTTTTGTATTGAACAATGAACTATTGAATTAAGTGTTATGTTTTGATTAACTTAAAAAGTTTACTTGTAAATAAAGTTGTGTGCTTGATTATCAGTTTTCGGTTTCCTTGCATCGTGAGCTCATTAAGAAAAGTAGACAACGTGTTATAGGTAAATTGGTAACATTGTGACGAATGAATCTTAAAAGTTTGTTCCTTTGTTGTCATTTTAATCAATAGCTGAAATCTTGAAATCACGTTCTTACAAACCCTAATTCAAAAGTACCAATTGTTGATCTGGCAGAATTGAAAACCCGGCAGTGATTGTTTCTTATTATTTAATCAAATTCGTTTCAAAGTTTGTTGCTTTTTGCAATTATGTTCTTAATTTCATCCAAAGTTCCAATCTTTAATTATAAAGTTCGCGTCTTTAAGTTAATCGAGTCGTATTTGTTAAACATTTTTCACATATTCCCTGTGGAGACGACATTACTTACCATTGCACAATAAATATAGCTAAGACCGATATAATAACTTGTTTTTGATCGAGTTTCGACAACCAGATCATAAAACATTAAGAAGAATGTTCAGCAAGATGCAATTATATTTATTCATCAAATGATGTAAATGAGAATGAAATATAATCGATCCATAACTCTAACGTCTGTTAGTATATTATACTGCTACTTGACCACCTACTTTATTTTATCTAATTACATATTCATTTTAACAAAAAGTTTTTACATATGCATACCTAGCTTGGTTTGTTAATGCATTCTCCAACAGCTTAGTGGTCATGAGTTCTACTTTTATCGAAGGGCTTTTCTTTTTGACAGCCCACTTTCATGCTCTCCGCACACGTAAAATATCTATTATTTTATATTTCACATCACACACTTAGCTCTCCAAACCTCACACGCACACACATAATATTTTATTTAATAAATTCTATAATTAGTTAAGATCATCCAAATTTAAATTTGGTTGCATGATTCTTTTAGTTAATTTTCATGTCTTTTAACTCTATTTTTACCACCAACTTTTTACAGATATCCGAATACATTGACATCACAGTTTTTTATCCACGCTCTAATGTTTAAAACAAAATCGTCGTGACTTAATGTACTATTAATGTATTTAACCACGTCTTCATTTTCATGTTTCTTAGTTGTCGACATTGCTGCACTAAAAGGCAAATTGATGTAAGTTAATACGTTTCTCTTTATTTACTTAATCACGCCAATGTCACCATTGCAACGTGCATGCTAAAAAAATTTTTTTATCAGTTTTGTTCTTGACAGTTGGATGACTCGAGCTCTAATACGACACCACACGCGAGGTCGTAAAACTAGTTATAATAAATTATGGGTTACACATATTAAAATATGATAAACTTCACCTATATTGTTGTTGATAAACAAATTAAATTTTATTCATAGCTCTCTTTGTTGGTTATTAACTTAATAGCTTGAAGGTATTGTCTTGTTAATAACCCTAATAGAAAAACCTAACGAGGCAAACCCTTAGTTAAAAAGAAATGAGTTAAATATATTTATTTTCTTTACATGATATTTTTTGATCATTAATTATAAAATATACAATACAAAGGTTGGTGAACAGTAGTTAAATTATAGTGGTTGTTCACATCAATTTGTGTTGAATTAAGAGTGGTGGTCATGGGCGGTGCTTTCTAATTGAAAACTTTATTAAGAAACCTCAGTGACAAAACTTAGTAAATGAAAAAAAGGTGTGATACATAAAATGTTCCAACTCATTTTTATACATGTCATTTAAGGGGCAAATATCGGTCTTTTGCGAAAGTTACTCGAAACTTTGTAGTAGATGAGTTTATAAATAGTCATTTCTTATTACGCTTTATTTTTCGATGCATAATTTTTTATGTCAAGGAATGTTTAATTATTTTTAGGTAAGACTTTAGATGCCTCATCTCATGAACATATATCACAAGACCCACAAACATGTATTACATTCCTTACATTTGTAATACTAACAAAACTTATTCGAACTCGTTGGATACGAGCTATATAAGGCTATTCACAAGCCTAGCCCAACCGAGCTAAGATCTAACTCAGCTCAGTTGGGTTTTTGAATGAGTTGAACCGAACTTGACTTGTTTCATAAATGATCCGAGCCGAGCTGGGTCATGAGCTAATTCGAGCTAGTTTTTTCAAGTTTATTACGAGTGAGATTTAAGCTACGAGTTTTCTGAACATCCGTAGATATATGCAGATGAGAAGCATATATTATTGGGATTTAGGCTAAAATTAGGGTATAAATAAAATTTATATAATTATTGTTATTATATAATGACTAGTAAATAAACATGAAGTAGAAATGATTTCATATCGAAATAAGTGCAATATGCAAGTTTATTGTCAAACAATCCTATATGTACAACAATTATCGTCTTAACTCATACCAAGCACAGAAATGACCGGACACAGAGATGCAAAGAAGTTTTAGCAATAATAGTAAAATTAAAAAATAATGTGCGAAACAAAATTGCTAACTTGGCGTGGAGTTCCGCCCTATGTAGGTGGGATTGTGCACCTTTTCTAGTCATTTTGTTACAATTTTCAAAGTGTATATCAGTGACTAGTAGCTAAGGCAGTCACCAGAAGACCAAGAATCAGAAATGGTTGTGCACTAGCCTGAAATGAAAGCATTAGTCAGCTTAGATCCAAAAATTCATGCTAATTATCATCTAAATCATCATATGACCTTGAAACAGTTTACAAAAAGTTTGAGAATGGTGTTTGACTTCACACCAAATGCGAAAATGTGCATAGATTTATGACAATTTATATGTATTATTTGAAGAGGTAAGCAAACCTTTTGACCTCCAAAGTCAAAAGGTAGCTCTTCGTTTGTGATGGGATGATAATGATTAATGGAGGACATACCTGATACTTGACATCATATTTAACTGGATCTTTGAGGAAGTACTTGAACTGCAGCACAGAAACAAGAAAGATAAAGTATTGGAAGAATATTAATCTTCACAAGTTTTTAAGATTGAGAAACATTTATCTCAGCCTAATTCTAGTTCATGACTCAACTTTAATATGAAAATTGTGAAAATTCCCATGGGTTGCTTAGGAACTTATCCTCTTGGAAATTTTCAAGCTAAAATTATGTTTTTACAAAGCGTCGTCTTTCCAAATTAATAAAAGGAATTGCGCGCCGGATTGTCAACAAATATGATAAAAATCTTATTATAATGTCTCTATAGTATATGCAGAAAAATAATAACTAATATCCATTTTAGTAGCGCATAGTCGTTTTTAAAGTAAATTTCTTTACCTGAAAAAAAACTTGTGGAGCAATTAAACCGAGGAGTGCTGCGGCATAATACGGTTTACCAGCTCCTAAAAGGTAACCTGCAACCAAAAATGCATATTACATCATACTCGGCAATATTATAAACTCTCATTTTCAATAACATGCATGGATGGCATAAGTAAGAAATTATCTAACTCATACATGTGAACCACCCCACATTGGTAATTAATACGAACTATGAGCCCCTTAATAGTCCCTGGTTGTTTACCAAGGTTTCACATAAGTATTTGATTCTAAAAATGTTTGTCCAATTTTGTATCAGTTTTAAGCAAGTCAAAAGTTTTAGGTCTGACATTGATGTCAACAGCCATATGCTGTACATGAATGATTGAAGAATAATCAAATTGCAATGCATTGTGAATTCGTCTTCTATAACAAACAGTAAAGAAAATGAGATGTCAATCTTGAAAAAGATAAAAAAGATATTTATTCTCAATTCCTCATTGATGAAAAATATAATGAATGTGATGATTGTAGCATTGTGAATTATAATCCAAATACAAAGAATGATCAAAACCTGCTACAGAGAGTTGAGTTATGTCTATGGCACCAACACATATCCATTTAGCCGTCTCTTCACCAAAAGCCACTGGAAGGGACTGATTAAATTTGCATATCAAGGTCAAAACCATTGTGACTTAGATCACAGTTAAACATATACACTATACATATAATAAAGCCAAAAGAAGTGTACCTGAAGCCCCATCTTTCTATCTCCTTCCACACTTTTAAAGTCATTTACTATCGCAATACCAAGCTTCAAATTCAAAAGGGAAGAAACAGTTAAAAACGGTTTACTATGACTGGTTTTGCTTATGCTTACCAATAAATATTTTAATAAAAAGGTTTAACTATTAATTAAATAAAATGATGACAAAACATTGCAATCATGTACGCATTATCATACTTTTTGTAGTGTGAAAAATAAAATAGAAAGTATATGTGATCGTAACACATGTTAAAATGTATTTTTATAATAGTAGTGCAAGGAATAATTTGGTTTTCAAAATATAGCTATTTTATAGTGGTGATAGTAGTCAAATAGACAACTCAAATTTGAAAAGTATTTCAAAAAAAAAAAAATAATAATAATGCATAAAGCAACAAGACATCCCAAAAGATGGAATTGGTGCAACTTTTACAAGATGTGCAGAGTATAAAGTAATGCTTAATTGGTGCATAGTGCTTAGCAAGATTTATATTTGTTACACCTGAATGAGTATAAAATATGCTAATACAGTTTACATACCCCAGCTATGCTGTACAGTAGTGTGAGAACTACGATGTCAGGTGTAAGGGTTCCAAACAATGCTTGACCAGCCCACCTGTGTCATAATTAATGTAAAGCATTTTTGTAATGTAAATTGGGGTTAAAGTTGATAGAGTTAGTTCTAAGTCTGAACTCAACTCTGGTTTATATATTAATCCATGGAGATGGACTACTAAACTTACCACAAAGGCAAACAACATTCGATCAGTGTATCTTGTTCCAAAACCAAGAATTTGACATGACTCTAAAGTAGTGAAATGAACTTATAAAATTAAAATTTTAAAGATAACTGAAAAGGCATATGATTAGAAACAATTTGAGTTAATATTGTAAAAAAGATTCATACAAACTACACATTTTCAAGAAGTTCAAGGTTTGATTCACAATAGTCAAATATGACTTTAACAAGCATAAAAAGTGGCATAATAAGATTAAAGAAACTAGATAAGTTAATAAACATGATCAAATCCAGAAGTTGTAAGGAATATAAAAGCATACCATGGCAAACTAATATAGCTTGCTCCTAGAGCAAAGTTGCCAATCCATCCATTCTGTTTGAGCTACAACCACATGAAGATTATTATAGTCAGGACTTTGTGTTTCAAAACAAATTCATCGTTCCCAATGTGAGTTGTCAAATCAGTTGACTAACAGCGGGTGTTAGTAGGTGCACAACAAAACTTTTCATACCAACCTCCGGGTGAGCTTTCTAACATCCACAAAACGAAAAAAAAAAAAGAAAAGCAAGGCCCTATGGATGGAGAGTATATCTAAGGCCAAGTTCACTTTGTCTATTCTGTATTGCAATTGATTATCTGACTAGTGTGACTTGTAATCACAATAATCATTTTTTAGTAGGTGAAGAAATTTTGCTTTTGGTTATCTGATTATTTAGAGCCAAATACTTAGTCATGAACAATGATGATGATGATGATTACCATACCAACTACAACAAAACCAATTATCAATAGATATAATAAAAAACACCTACCTATCCTTGTTTTAACCATATTAGAGAGACTTTTACTCTCATATCACAAGGTTGTATCTCCTTTTTTCCACAAGTATTTGCTTTTTGGTCATTTTATGTATTGGTTATTTGCTAACTAGAACTTGCCAGTTGCCACATACAAAAACATCTTAATATCTTATTATTATAACTCCAAACAGTAAAAATGCATCCTAACACTATCTCCTACAACCCCTTATGTTACAGATGATCACCTTTCAAAATCAACTCAGCACTTCCAAAACACAAAATTAGAAATGAAAATACCTTCAAAGGTGGAGCTGAGTATATATAAGATAACAACGATCCACCCAAAGCAAGATAGAATATTGTTGGAAACTTATGCCCTGCCTGAAACAAAATAGTCCTCAGGAAGTGACGCTAAACTTAAAAGAAGGTCAAATGACAAGACATACCCACACATCCAGTATACCAGCCAATCCAAGGCCTCCTAAAAGAAGCACCCAAATTTGAGTAATGACCTGAAGGTTAAGAAGATACGCAACTTGTCCCTTAAAATAATGAAGAAAACTTTGAAATTGACAATAATGAATTACAAAAGTAACCTCATTTTCAGATATTGCTCCAGAAGGAATTGGACGATAAGGTTCATTAATAGCATCAATCTCTCTATCATACCAATCATTGATTGTCTATAGAATAAAAATAAAAACATGAATTTAAGTAAATTATGAATTTCTGCAAAACTGGGACCTGGTAATGTAATGAACAAGAGAGATTTACCTGTGTGTAACCTGTTAGAAATGGACCGGACATTAACATGCAAACAATAGATTTAGCAACATCTTCCGCAGTCCACTGGAAGTTACCTGCAATGCAAACAAAGTTGTGTCAGAATCCATAGCTACAATCATACATACATAATAGAATATAATACTGAAAAGTGAAAACACTCAGAAGTCCCCTTTTCATTTTGTTGGCTTCCATGAAACTCATAGGATTTATGAAGAATGGCTTATATATGGATGCCAAATGATCCCTTTTAAACCTCAGGCTCAGCCAAGATGATATGGCTTTTATGATATTGTGGCTTGTTAGTTGCCTTATATTTTTTTTAGCTCAAACTGAGTGCAAATCAAGATATAACAAATTTTCAAGTGTACCAGAAGCAGCAGCTCCACAGACTACTCCCCAAATCAATGGAGGCCAAGTAACGGGTTTTGTAAGTTGAAGACGGATCTTCCAAATATCCTGTACAAAATCCAAAAAAAGAACTTCCTTAAGATCCCGAAATAAGTACATTCATTTTCCTCAGCTAACCCGTGAAAACCCAAGATAACCCATAAGTAAAAATTACATGAATATAGGTACTGCTCCAATTTCCTTAACAAAAAATTATCAATCATGGCATGTTTGATGTATATATGATACAAGGAGGTCAAGTATTCTAAGTGCAACTATTGGGCCCTTACTTTCAGAATGAAAGCCAATTATTCTTTGACATACAAACGTTCTTTTCGGTCTAGTTCCTAAAAGAAATTAACTGAAATTTCAATATCTAATTGATTGTCACTTCAATTCAATAAACATAGAAAATAGTAAAGATATATACATGTTTAAACAGCTCTAAATACAAGAAGCACAAAAGAAATGGAAAAAACTTAACAGTTTCTTGCTTAGCCCCTTTGATGCCAAGAAGTTGATTAAAACCAGATCCACTGGCAGCCGGCGCCTTCTCCGGTGCCTTAGCTTTAACCGCTATACAAACAAAACTCATTCAAAACCAAGAAAAAAAAATAATATTAATCCTCAGAAAGAATACACTTTTTTTAAAATTCATTTAACCTCAGCATACACTCTGAATTTGGATGTCAAACCACTTCCATACAATCAAAAATCGATACAAAGTTTGAAACTTTTTGAACAATTGGTCTCTAATTAGATTCAAATTGACAGGTTTTAATTAATTAACATGTGCAGCATTAAGTAAAACGAAATTAACTCCCCAACTAACCTTCATTTGCATCAGTCTCCGTTGCTCTGATTGTTAACCTCCTACCTAATCAATTCAATAAAAAGCAAACGAATTTCACACATTAATACAAGAAAGATAATCTTGAAGATTGAAGAAGGATGAGATGGAGCTTACGAGAAGGAGATAGAGAAATGGGTGTTGGTAAGGGTGGAAAACGGCGTCGTATTGAGGTGGAACTGATGGAAGAAGATACAGTGTTGAGCAGTGAAGAAGCCATGGAGATGGTAGCCATTGAAGGTGTGGAGTGGGGGTTATGGGGGAAGAGATAACTCTGCTTAATTGTTTCTTCAATGGCTTTGTTGCCTTTGTATTTCTTGTATTCTATTTCTTACTGGTGGGAGTCTTCAACTCTTGTGAAATACTATGGACTCTTTTTCTACATTGTCTCACTTTTTGAGATACTTTTGAAGTACTAAGTTTTTTAGGTAAATATATATTATTTTAGTCTTTATATATGTTGGTGTTGAAAAAATGGTTAAAAATGAGTTTCTAACAAAATGAAAAATAAGTTTTTTTGTTTAATTTAAACATTAATAAATATAATTAGTTGTAGTCGATATGTATGTTATTCATTAAGTTTTGTCCTACTAAGTAAGAGCTTTAGAAAAAACTAAACTACGTTTAAAACGGAGTTAAAATCAATAAGATATAAATACTTATTATTATGTGTGCAAATAAACAAAATTGTCAAAATTCATTAAATATGAATTTAATTGTTGTATCTTGTCTTATATAAGAGGAAAGACAAAACTTCAAGTGGTATACATGAGTTTCCACTACTAATTGTTTACTTTAGTGGGACACATAAATAGGGATCCAAGGGTGCGAAACAACCTAACTCGCACTCGCACACACACGTGCATTTAGGCGATGTGACGCTTTGATGACGCATTTTGTATTTTGCACACTCGCGCTGCTGCAGACCAGTTACCATTTATGCGCAACAGTTGAAGTGGATTGACTTTTTCAGTCAAATGTCGAGTTGAAACCACAAGTTGTATAATTTAAACATTTCTTAAAATCAACCGAATTGCATTGAAGAGGTTCGAAACATTAAAATATTTGTTTTATGGTGAAATGGATGTTTCAACTTAAGTTTTGGTATAATTAAGGTGAACATTGGATGAAATACACGTTAAAAACTCAACTACTTAAACTTAACCCCATCCTCAACAATACAAACTGCTTTGGTTGTTGTGTCTTGAAAAAAAACACGAGTTCTCTTGTGAGACTCAAAATTTATTATAATGAACCCATGTTTAACACGAATCCTTAGTCATATGTTTCTTCGTAATCTTCTACTTCACCTACACTTTATTTTCTTCTTCAATATCTTCTAAAGGTGTACTTTTGTTGAAAACAAATTTAATTACAATATAAAACTTTCAATAAGAAGTCTTTTGTTCAACTTTGGTTAAAAGACTTTTGTTTTGTTTAAAACAAAACTTGTCTAAATCAATTTAGACCTCCATTGCAAGTTCTGTTTGAAATAAAACAAAACAAATCTTTCTTTTGTGTAAATTTTGTATCACTATTTGTATTCAAGTTTTACATGATACTTTAGGTGATTCTAGCATGTGCAATTTAGATCTTGTCCACCCGCACCCAACCTACATCACCTAAGGTACTATACTTCCCATTAAATTAGGATACCCAATTAAAAAGTTTCATGATCTTTGAATCCAAACTAATGATATCAACATTTTACTGGATGTATATGTCTAAGAAAATAGAAAAGCTAATAATAAAACATGCCGAGAAACACAAGAAGTGACTACCCACACTATTCAAGCATGTTGCAGTGGCTACTGTTGCCAATCATGCCGAGAAACACGAGAAGTTCCCGGATCTTCATTTCAAAAGGTAACAACAGAAGATGCAGTTCTAATTAACAACCTTGAATGTTGTGAGGTTCCTCGTTAACGAAGGGGAGACCGACGTGCAAGTAAGACTACAGTTGATGCCTGGAAGCACTCAAAGTTCTCGTGTCGTAAGCATGTGTTAATTGACATAATAGACATGTTGTATAATGTGTCTTGTGGGATAAAACATCCAAAGAATTATAAGAGTCTTTAAACTATAAGTACAAATGGAGGATGTCAAAACAAAAATATTGTTATGGATCGTTTCTTGGACTATAAGATGGTTAATTCCAAAAATTATGATTAATAAAGTTTAAGAGTTGCAACTTATACTTAACGATATCCATGTCGAGGGGATGACCCCTAGTGAGATTTTTCAACTAGTGGCTATGATTGAGAAGTTGCCTTTTGGTTGGGTAGAATTTAAGAACTACCTAAAACACAAGCAGAAAGGGATGACCATTAACGAACTTGTGCTATGTATTAACATTAAAGAGGACACAAAATTGTCCCAATAGGACATTATGTTGCAAGCTGAGACTAAAGCAAACATGATTGAAGATGGTTAATCCTTGCCCCACGAGGTAGTAAAGCCAATAGTAAGGAAAAAAAGGTAAACCGCTAAACGTTAGACCAAAGTTATAATAAAGAAGTCTCTATCTTTCTAAGGAAAATGCTACAATTACAGTCAGTTGGGACATCGAGTTGATCAACGTAGGCACATATGATGGATCATGATGGGTCTTTAGTGGCCATGCTTACTGAAGCATAAGCTTTTATTATGGAGGTCAACATTATAGGAAACAACCTTTAAGGGTAGTACATGGATACGAGTGTACAAAGGATTTACATGGAGAATAAAGCGATTGCCTACATCAAAGGTGAATGCTATATGGTCTTGAAGATGAATTTTGGCATGGAAGTCACGTTGAAAAGCACTTCTAATGTTCCCATGATACATAAGAATCTACTGTTCATGATAGATGCTGATGTGTTTTAAATTATATATAAAAAACATATCAAAAGCACATCATTATTCCTTAAACCCTTGCTTAAAATGATAAAAATAGACTTAAAAGTGTTAAATTATGTTTCACGCTTTCAAAAAACTAAGACGGACAAAAGAGCATCACTAAAAAGAAATTGAAGAAAATCAAGCTTCGGAGTCTAAGCATGGGGCCGTGCCTCATTAAGCACACCCCCATGCCCCGCCTGAAACATACCCCTGTGCTAAAATTAGCACACCCCCATGTTCGACAGTCTGATAGGACAAAAGTACTGTTCCCCAAAAAGCAAGCAAGGGGGCGTGCCCCACTTCTGCACGTACGAGCCGACCAACTTGCATAAGCATTGTACTAGCACGGGGCCGTGATTAAACACTCTAGAAATCCTATAAATAGAGGTTCATTTATAACATTTTAGAGAGATTTGGGGAGGGAAAACTCTGCTGAATTATATCGGGAATCCACACTTAAAGACCCTTGGGAGGCTCGGGAGGTGCAGTCAACACTTAAAAGAAGCTCAAGGCTGTCTAAACACCATCCATTGCAAATCACCGGTTTGGTTGTTCCATTTCTCCAATGATTGCATATCTATCTATCTTCTATTTTAGTTGTTATATGTTCAAGCTCACTATGAGCAAAACTCTTATTATCATCCTAATTGAATGAAACTTATGTAATTTGTGATGAACTAACGGTGTGCTTTATGTTATGGTAATATTGGGTAAACTTTTTATGGCTAGCATCTATATTTGAATGGAAAGGTATAAATTTATGATTTGTAATTATCAATGTCATACAAGGTTGAAAAACGTATGAACTAACTTTTATTTGCAAAATCGGTCTTTATAATAAATTCATGGCTAATGAACTAATAATGGTTATTAGAAATCATATCACCTTAACTTTCTGATCATTTGCGAGTTTCCTTTTATTAGTACCAGAAATCTACAATAATTGTTATACTTTCTTAAAATTAATGATATGTTAACTTATATATTTAATCACACTATGCAATTCATCACAATTATATAAATGTAATCTAAATTTGGATACTAGCCTTAATTCCCTATGTTAAACCCAATAGTCTTAAATCTTTAGTTTCTAAGTTACTTTAAATTATTATTTAAAAATCTTAAAAATTTGGTTACATCAATGCAACTTATCAATTTCTCAAAACAAAACTCATTCTGATAGTCAATTATAAAGGTTGTTAAGTAGGCTCGGTGTGTTCACGGATTGATACTCAGTTCTTACCAACACTATACTACCACATGACAGGTACACTTGCCTTTTGTGTGTGTAGTTAGTATAATTAGTAACCAATCAAAACTGAATTTGGGCGAAAAAATCCTAATAAAATTATACATATACTTTGCACACAACCAAGTTTTTGGCACCCTTGCCAGGGACACACGATAGTTTTGTAAAACAATCTTAATTTTTGAATATCTTGTTTATATCTTGTTAATATATTTTGTTTTAACTCTATTTCATCTTGTTTAGTTAGGTTAGTTTAAATTAGTTTGTCTTAGTTATTTAGTTAGTTTAATTACATTTGCCATATTCATTCTAAGCTTTAGTTAGTATATGGTTTCTTAAGTTAGTGTATGTCTGACTCATCTAGTCCTCAACTTTTTCCGCCACTTTCAGGACCCAAATGACTTTTCCATTAAAGGTTATGCGAAAGACCATGCAAAACAACAACAATCATCCAAGAAGACATTTTGGAAGGTACACCATCTGAAAAATACATGGCTAACCAAGACAAGGAAATGAATATGACACACTACGCTAGGCTGCCAATCGATGGTTATGAGTCTAGCATTGTCCAACCAGCAATAGTGGCCAACAATTTCGAGATTAAGTCTAGTATTATCCAACTCGTAGAAAACTCTGTTCAGTTCCATGAATTGCAAGACAAATATCCTAATGCTCATATCTCTTGATTTCTTCATATTTGTGTAACTTTCAAAATCAGTAACTGTTCAAACAATGCAATTAGGCTTAGAAATTTTGCATTCTCACTTCGAGGCTGAGCCATTAACTGGCTTGATTCGCTTCTGCCTGGTTCCATCATCACATGGGCGGAAATGGCTAAACAATTCCTTTTAAAATACTTTACCTGATCGCACTGCCAAATTAAGAAGCAGCATCACTAGCTTCTACGAAGACGATGATGAATCATTACACGCAACATAGGAGAGATACAAAGGTCTCCTTCAGAGTTGCCCACATCACATACTTAATTTGTGGCTGAAGTATTAAACCTTTTACGTTACAATCAGCGGAGCACACAAACAAGCTATCAATCAAAGTGCGGGAGAATATTTTGGAAGTGTCACGCCAACCGAAGCATACAAAGCCCTAAAGAAAGCATCTAAGAAGAGCTTTGCTTACAATCCCTTAAGAAACAAGCCCAGTTCTAAAGGCATTCATCAAGTAGGCTATGAAACCCTAGTTGCAGCCCAATTAGAAGCCCTAACCAAACGATTTGAACAATTGCAAGCCAAACTAAAGAAACTCCAACATGATGCAACATGCGAATATTCTCACAAGAGCAACGAATACCCACAAATCATGATGATGGTTGAAGACATTGATTACTTACGAGGCCCAAGCAATTCATACAACAACTCGAATAGGAGGAGCAACTCAGATTACAGAGAAGGAGGCAACAATCAAGCATCCTCTAGATTCAATAGAAGGCCACCCTACCAACAACAAAATCCACCATACCAAGGTCCAAGCAACATTAACCAAGACAATGTAGCTTCATCAATTGTAGACTTATTGCAGCAATTATTGATAACCACACAAGCCACCGAATGTGTACATCTGGAAATTTGATCGAAGAAATAAGGAAAGGTTCCAAAGAAACAAAGTTGGCATCAAAGCAATAAAGCATCATTACAAACCATTGAATAACAAGTGGGTCAGATAGCACAACAACTATCTGAAAGACCTCAAGGTGCTATGCCTAGCAACACTATGATAAATCCTAATGCACAAGTGAAAGCCATCACCACGAGAAGTGGCAAAACCACAAAAGGTGAGGCACCTGCATTAGAACCAGTCTTGGAAGAAGTTGAAACTGAAACTCCAAGTAAGGCAAGTGTAAAGCAAAAGTAACCTGTTGTTGAAGAACCCGCTAACAACTACGTACCACCACCACCTTATGTTCCACCACCTCCATATCCCAGTCGTTTAAGACAACAAAGAATGGAGGCACAATATGGCAAGTTCCTAGGGTTGTTCAAGCAACTCCATATTAACCTGCCATTGGTGGAAGCTCTTGCTCAAATGCCAAATTACGCTAAATTCTTAAACGGTGTGCTTTCCAACAAAAAGAAACCAGAGGAGTTATCACAAGTAGTTTTGAACGAGGAATGCTCTAAAGTTATTCAAAACAAACTACCTCAAAAGATGATGAATCCAGGAAGCTTTACCATACCTTGCCTAATAGGAAATCTATCCATTAGTAATGCCTTAGCTGACTTAGGTGCTAGCATTAACCTCATGTCTTTGCGGGTTTCAAAAAGTCAAACTTTGGTGAACCTAGATCGACCAGTATGAGCATCCAATTAGCTGAAAGTTTCGTCAAATATCCGAGGGGCATCGTAGAAAATCTTTTGGTTAAAATTGACAAATTCGTATTTCTCGTTGATTTTGTGATCCTTAATATGGACAAGGACAAGAATGTTACTCTTATCCTAGGTCAACCATTCTTAGAAACCACTCAACCTCTCATTAATGTTTGCACCGGTAGACTAACACCTAGAGTGGATGAGGAGGATGTAACATTCGACGTAGGACGATCCATGAAACATCCTCAACAACACGATGATTCACTCTATTACATTGATGTCTTCAATTCAATCATAAGCTGCCATTTAAGAGAAACTCTAGAAAATAAAACTTGCAACACTCAATTAATAGAAGTTAAAAGAAATGAACCCATCTATAAAGAACAAGCCATTACAGAACTAGAAGTTAAAGAAGCATCATCTCATCAAGAAGCATACGAGATCATTAAACAAGAATTAGAACCTAAAGCCAAACCGTCCGTCAAGGATCCATTGGTTTTAGAACTCAAAGAACTCCAATCTCATCTCGAATGCGCTTTTCTTGAAAACACATCTCAACTTTCTGTTATTATCTCATCCACTTAATCAAATGATGAGAAGAACAAGTTGCTTAGTATGCTCAAGGCACATAAACGAGCAATTGGTTGGAAAATCATGGACATCAAGGGAATCAATCCATACTTCTGCACTCATAAAATTCTAATAAGGGAACTTCAAATCTGTCATTCAACCTCAAAGTTTTTTTAAATCAGAGCATGGAAGAGGTTGTGAAGAAAGAAGTAATCAAACTACTGGATTTAAGTGGCTTTACCCTATTTCTGATTCTCCTTGGGTCAATCTAGCCTAAGTCGTTCCAAAGAAAAAAGGAATGACTATTGTAACCAACGAGAAGAATTAATTAATTCCAACTCATACGGTTATGGGATGGAGAGTTTGCATTGTCTATCACAAACTCAATGATGTCACAAGGAAAGATTGTTTTCCTCTGTCATTCATTGATCAAATGCTTGAAAGATCATCAAAGAAAATATTCTATTGTTTTTTAATAGTTTTTTAGGTTATTTTCAAATTTCAATTGCTCTAGAGATCAAGAGAAAACCACATTCATATCCCATATGGCACATTTATTTATCGGCGAATGCCTTTTGGATTGTGTAATGCCCCTGGTACATTTCAAAGATGCATGATAACAATCTTTCATGACACGATAGAACATTCCATTGAAGTTTTTATCGTTGATTTCTTAATCTTTGGAAATTCATTTGAATAATGTCTTGAAAATTTGAAAAAGATGTTAGATGTGAAGATTCCAACATTGTCTTAAATTGGGAAAAGTGCCATTTCATGGTGATGAAAGAAATAGTGTTAGGACACAAAATCCCATGAGTAGGACTTGAGGTTGATCAAGCCAAAGTAAACACTATCTTCAAGCTTTCGCCTCTCACAACCGTGAAAGCAATCAGAAGCCTCCTAGGTCATGCAGAATTCTATCGACATTTAGTTATGGATTTCACCAAAATCACACGACCAATGACTCCACTTCTTGAAAAAAACACGCAATTCATATTTTTTGATGAATGCATTAGTGCATTCAACTTGCTAAAGGAGAGATTAGTAACCACTTCGATCGTGGTTTCCACTGATTGGACATTACCATTTAAGCTCATGTGTGATGCAAGTGATTTAATGGTAGGAGAAATGTTAGGCCAAATGAAAGACAAGCAGTTCCACCCAATTTACTATGCGAGAAAAACCCTAAATGATGCATATGAAAACTACACCATAACCAAAAAATAGCTTCTTGCGGTAGTTTTCGCATTTGACAAATTACGTTTGTATATCATCCTTTCAAAAACAATCTTTTATACCAACCATGCAGCCCTTCATTATTTGTTCAACAAAGAACATGCAAAGCCAAGACTAATACGTTGGATACTTCTACTCCAAGAGTTTAGTTTTTTTTTATAATAAACGAAACTTTCCTCACAAATTCCTTATGCACATCCAATCCTCAATCGATGAAAATCCCTGGTTTGCCGATTTCCCGAATTACTTAGCAAGCGGAATTCTCCTCAAGGGTACGACCCATTAGCAAAAGAAGAAGTTCTTCACCGGTATCAAACATTACTATTAGGAATATCAGTATTTGTTCCGAATCGGTGCAGACCAGCTTATCTGAAGATGCATATACAGAAGTGAAGAACAATAGATTCTAAGACACTATCATGAAGGATCCATAGGATGATACAATGGAGCAACCCTAATGGCCAAGAAAGTCTTTAACTCTAAATTCTACTAGTCTATGTTTGTCAAGGATGCTCACAACATGGTACACACCTATGCTGCATGTCAAAGGGTAACCGATATCTGTAAGGCCCCATTCCCAGGACGCTTACAGTTGGTCGGTCATCGCATAAAACATATAAAATACATCATTTTGCAGCGAAAATATAGCTTTTCTTTAATAATTAAAAACATGTCAAATTGTCATATCATTTCTTTTACATCCCAAAAATCGTATTAATACAATAACATTCTCAAAATATGGATGCCAGACTCGAATCATCCCCAGTAGCTTATGCATCCATGCCTGCACCACCTCAGCATCATATATTACCTGCCAACTGATATGCATATAAAAAGTCAGCGACGCTGATGAGTTCTAGTTTATATAATAAAATACTTTACTTTTGATAAAACCTTTCCTTACTTCGTTCGTGATCACACATCATACGTACATCTTGATAAAAGTCATTTATTATCTTTCATCATCGTTCATAATCGTTCTTTTCGTACTTTCTTTCATTATTATCTTTCACTTTTATCTAGATCCTACCATATGCTATGCCCCATCATTTGTGCACGAGGCGACTACAGTCTTGGGGTCAAGTGGCAGGGATCTCATTTCATACGTTTCTATCAATCACGAAGACTGACCTTTTTTTATGTGCACACAACACGCTGTCGAGTTGACAACCCATAATAAGTTGTGAACCCCTTTTAATATGCTTGCAAGACTTTTATTCATTCATTGCGTTCCACTTTTCATTATCTTTATCTTTCACTTTTATTACAATAATACTTTATGTACATAAACACATATCACACCACGTAAAGTCACATCATAATACATAACATGAAACATTATCATCATAACAGCAACCATAAGAAAAGAATCAAACATTAGAAACATTAAAGAAGCATAATCTTTCCTTATACATAAGTACTTAGCACTTAAACTCTACTCTCAAAATTTTCAGAATAACTCTAAGTGTCTACAGTGCATGAGTAAGTTATACAGCGGATGGCTTAAATGCTAAGTGTCCACAGCGGATGACCTAATCCACAGCGAACAGCTAAGGGTCCACAGCGGATAGCTATGGGTCCACAGCGCATAAATAATACACTAAGTGTGTTCACAGTGGATGACTTGTAACATTCTAAGTGTCCACAGCAGATAGCCATAGTCCACAGCGGATAGTCTAAAGTGCTTAAGGGTCCACAGTGGATAACATAAAATCTCCAAAGTATCCACAGCGGACATGCAAGGTCCACAACGAACATGTAAAGTCCACAGCGGACAGTTAATGGTTCACAGCGGACATGCATGCATACTTAAAGGGTCTACAACAGACATGTTAAGCACTTACAGCAGACGTGCATGAATTCCTAAAGTGTCCACAGCGAACAACATGCATAATTCTCTAAGTGTCCAAAGCGGACATTCAAAGTCCACAGCGGACATGCAAGTCCACAGCGGACAGTTTATATGACTAAGTGTCCACAGTCTATATGACTAAGTGTCCACAGTGAACAGTCCAATTGTCTTAAGTGTCCACAGCGGACACTTTATCCATGATCAAGTGTCCACAGCGGACGGCTAGTGTCCACAACGGACACCAAGTCTATCACCTGTGATTCAACTTATGCAGTTTCTAGTCCCAAATATCATTTCTAACATACCCTTAGCATAGATCTATCATACACACTTAAACATAACAAACAATCATTCAACATCATGGAAATCTTTAAAACACATACATTTTCATAAAAAGTCATTTTCATAGTGGAAAACACAGTTTTGCCCGGTAACATTGTTTTCAATATGTATATCAGCCCCAAACAAGTAGAAATGAAGTAAAAGAGGGGATCTAGAACTCACCTTAAACAGATTTCGAGTAGAACACCTCAAACCCGAGAGCAACCTGGAGTTCTAGCACCTAAACACACGAAAACAAGCAACTAAACACATAGAAACACATAAAGATCGGTCCAGAAGTTAAAACACAACTGAAACCGAGAAGAAAACTCTTCAAAATCTCACCATTTTGAAGAACTTTCCACTTTCTCTCTCTAAAAACCGGATGTGAGCTTTTTCTTTCTTTTCAGCCTATATTATGCATGAGAGAGGGGGTACAGGCGGCCTTAACACCTTTTTTGCGCCCATTATGGGCAGGTTTGTCCCTTGCACACTTTTATCCCCTTACTATAAAATAATACTCTTTTTCTCCCTTACTGTAAGGCCCCATTCCCGGAAACCTCACAATTGGTCAACCACAACCTTATTTACATAAAATTACTTACATTTAATTAAAACATCGCAGCGGATTAGATTACCAAAAACCATCCATTGCATTAATATTTAATGTTGCCAAACTATACATCAATGTATGATAGGAGTTACAAAAGAAACATTTAGTTGCATTACAAAACAACATAATTATCATGCATGAATGGATGCCAGTCTTGCCTGCCAAGTAGCTTTCCCCCGCGTGCCATCCTCAGCGATGAGTTACCTGCCAACTGAAAATGCATAAAAGTCAGCGTTGCTGAGTGAGTTCTAGTTTTTAGAATTTAAAATCTCTTGTTTAGATAGATAAAAATTCTCCCAGTTGGTTTCCTTCGCTCCTCCTCCTTCTCCTTCTTGTCATCCTCCCTCACCGCACGGATGACCTTGGTCACCACAGACGGTAGGATCGTCCGCATGACCTGATGTACTTCCTCCACAACTGCCTTCTTTACTGAGGCTCTCACGTTAGCACTCTCATCACCGCCCTCCTGGTGATGAAGCTCGGGCTCAGCAGGAGCCGTCTTAGCAGGAGCCATCTCAGCAGTCTTTGTCTTGTTCCTTGTGACACGTGGTCCAGCACCACGACCACCCCGTGCTCCACCTCGGGAAGCTTTTGACGACCTACTACCAACCATCCTCTAAACACTATAAGATTCAAACACCAACATGGTCATTCAAGGTAATAGCTCAGTTTATATCAAGTATAGTAAGTCCCTAATTAAAGTGGCCAGTTGTGATTAGCCACTTACTTTACTCTTCATCCCCCAAGCATTTCCTATCCTGACTACATTAGTATCCAAATCTACTAAGAGCACATAAATCAGATATTACCTGATGGCACGTAGCTACTTGGGCTGGCATCCCTCCATTCGGTCCCATTCTCAGTTTAAGTTTAGGTTTTCAATATATATATATATATATATATATATATATATATATATATATATATATATATATATATATATATATATATATATATATATATATATTTTACCCATTTCTCTTAAACTTTGGATTTGATACCAACTTGTAAGGCCCCGTTCCCGGAAACCTCACAGTTGGTCAACCACAACCTTATTTACATAAAATTACGTACATTTAATTAAAACATCGCAGCGGATTAGATTACCAAAAACCATTCATTGCATTAATATTTAATGTTGCCAAACTATACATCAATGTATAACAGGAGTTACAAAAGAAACGTTTAGTTTCATTACAAAACAACATAATTATCATGCATGAATGGATGCCAGTCTTGCCCGCCAAGTAGCTTTCCCCCGTGAGCCATCCTCAGTGATGAGTTACCTGCCAATTGAAAATGCATAAAAGTCAGCGTTGCTGAGTGAGTTCTAGTTTTTAGAATTTAAAATCTCTTGTTTAGATATATAAAAATATCATTTTCTTAAAATACTTCCTTTTCATAAATCCGTTACTTCTGTACATGGTCACACATCATACGTACAACAAGATAATATTCATTATTATCTTTCATCATTCTTCTCATTAATTTCGTACTTTTATCATTATCTTTCACTTTCTACCAGACCAACGTGCAATACCCCGAACATTATGCACGAAGCTGGTACTGGGCCTGAGGTCTATAAATAGACCCCAAACATTGTGCCCGAAGCTGACTACAGTACCTGGGGCAAGCAACAAGGTTCCCGTCAATCTCAAAGATTGACCCTGCATGCATCCTCATGGGGTAGCTAACCCGCACACAGTTGAGCTGACAACCCGTGGCTGTGAACCTCCTTTCATTTTGCTTGCAAGGCTTTCATTCATCCGTTAAGTTCCACTTTTCATTATCATTAATCTTTCACTTCATTTATGATAATACTTTACGTATACGAGCATAAACACACCACGTAAAGTCACGTAATAATACGTAATATGGAACATAAGAACAGGCCATAATCATGCATAACATCAACACATATAATCATCAAAACATCCCAGGGCTTAAACCTTAAAATTTCTATTTCCCAAAAATCTCAGAAATTTTCTAAGGCATTTAGGCGCATGAGCACTATGCAGGCGCATGGCACTATGCAGGCGCACCAACACTTAGGCGCATGGAGACACTTAGGCGCCTGAACTAACACTTAGGCGTATGAGCAATTTTCTGGGCGCATGGATACTATTCGGCCGCATGACGTACACTTAGGCATTTGGGTAGTGGGCGCATGGGCACTATTGGGGCGCATGGGGTGGAACTTAGTCTTTTTTTGTCTAAGTATCAGGCACATGAGCCTACCCTTTAGGCGCATGGGCAAAAATCCAGGCGCATGAGCAACACTTAGACTACTAGGCAAAATTTCTAGGCGCATAAGGTACTGTTTGGGCGCATAAGAAAGGACTTAGGCGTCTGAGCTAAATTTCAGGCGCATGAGCCCTGTTTGGGTGCATGGGCAGCAGACATACGTGTTTTCAAATTATTTCCAGTCTCAAACATCATTCTAACATGCTCATAACTTAAATCTATCATTCTAAGCTCCTAAAACAAACATAAAACCAAGAAACACAACCAACCAAACACAACATACATACGGTTATCATACATACAAGTTGTAAAATATTTTTACATGCATTTTCAGCCCCAAAGAAGTTTAAAAACACAAAACCGAGGATCTAGAACTCACCTAAAGCAGCCTTCAAGTAAAACTCCACCGAACTTGAGGGCACAACGAGTCCAAACACCTAAAAACATAACAAAACACACAACCAAGCACGAAGAACACATTAAAATCGCTTTTAAGGTTGAAAACCCAACAAAACCTAACAAAACACATGGTAACACTCACCAAATGCGAAAACTCAGCTACAACCTCCTTGCAAACGAGAGAAAACTTCAGCTTCTTTCTTCTTCTTGATCTCTGTCGAAAAGCAGAAAGTTGAAAAGGTGTATGGGCGGTCATACTCATATAAACCTTAAAATAATAAGGTTTTGTACTTTTTATACTTTGGCCTCCTCCACTTGTGTCTATTTTCTTTTCTTTCAAGATACTTTTCGTTTCCTTTCTTTTTGACAAAATTTTGGGTGTTACACTTACTTTCTTTTCTTTTCTTCTTTCTGGAATTTTCCAGGCGTTACAAGTCCACCTCCCTTATATAGTTTTCGTCCCTGAAACCTGTCACTCCTTAAAGTGATCTGGGTAGTGCTGTCTCATCTCTTCCTCCGTCTCCCATGTAGACTCGGATCCCTTCCTGTGTCTCCACTGTACTTGCATAAGTGGAACCACTTTATTTCTTAGCCTCTTCTCTTTTTTGTCAATGATGGCCACTGGCTGCTCCATATAATTACGCCATTTATCCACCTCGATATCCTCGAGTGGCACGATCATATCCTCATCGGCTAAGCACTTCCTCAAATGAGATACATGGAACATCGGATTAATTCCACTTAACTCATCTGGTAGCTCTAACTTGTAAGCCACCTTTCCTACTCGAGCAATGATTCGGAAAGACCCTATGTACCTCGGGCTTAACTTTCCTTGCTTTCTGAACCAGATGATCCCTTTCCAAGGCGAGACCTTCAACATAACTCTATCACCCACCTTGAATTCGATCGGTCTACGTCTCTTGTTGGCATACGACTTCTGTCTATCCTTCGCTGCCTTCATAAAGGCCTTAATCTTTTCTAACTTTTCGGTCGTAGCCTCGATCACCTCAATGCTCCCTAACTCCTTTTGCCCGATGTCACCCTAACATACAGGCGTTCTACACTTCCTACCGTATAGCATCTCATATGGAGGCATACCAATGTTGGCATGATAACTGTTGTTATATGAGAACTTGGCTAACGGTAAGTGTTCATCCTAACTTCCACCAAAATCAATGACGCATGCTCGTAGCATATCCTCAAGCGTCTGAATGGTTCTTTTCGACTGACCATCTGTCTGAGGATGGTAAGCCGTACTGATATGTAGCCTTGTCCCCATTGCATCATGAAATCTCTTCCAAAACTTTGATGTAAACCGAGTGTCACGGTCAGACACGATAGACACCGGTACACCATGACGAGTCACAATCTCTTTGATAAGCAGATCCGCCAACCTCTCTGATTAATACGTCTCGCGGACCGATAGAAAGTGAGCACTCTTCGTCAGACGATCAACTATCACCCATATGGCATCGTATCCCCTTCCGTACGTGGCAACTTTGTAATGAAGTCCATGGTGATGTGCTCCCATTTCCACTCGGGTATATCCAAGGGTTGAATCTTTTCGTATGGCTTCTAATGCTCCGCCTTCACTTGCAAACAAGTAAGGAACTTACTCACATACTCCGCACGTCGCACTTCATTCCCGTCCACCAATAATCCTTCTTCATATCTTGATACATTTTCATAGCACCGAGATGAATTGAGTATCGAGTGTTATGAGCCTCATCCATGATCTTTCCTTTTAGATATCCATAAATGGAATCCACATCCTCCTGGATCGGGTTCGAACACCGAGAGTGTTCTCACCTAACTCTGCGACTAGGCCTTTCATCCTTTTAGAGTTAATCTGATCTTCTTTCAGCGCTTCATCCTGAAGTTCCTTAACATGCTTCATCACATCGGAGGTCATAACCAACTGATAAGCCTTCACCCGAATTAGTTCGGGCCTCTCTTTTCGGCTAAGGGCATCCGCCACCACGTTGGCCTTGCCCGGATGGGAATGGATCTCACAGTCATAGTCCTTGATCAACTCTAACCACCTCCTTTGCCTCATATTGAGATCCTTCTGCTCGAAGAAGTACTTCAAGCTTTTGTGGTCAGTGAAGATAGTGCACTTAGTCCCGTACAAGTAGTGCCTCCAAATCTTCAATGCAAAGATCACAACCACCAACTCCAAGTCATGAGAAGGGTAGGTAGCCTCATGGATCTTCAACTGTCAGGACGCATAGGCTATAACCCTCCCCCGTTGCATCAACACGCAACCCAATCCTGAATAAGAAGCATCCGAATAGACCACCAAGTCTTCGTTCCCTTCGGGTAACGTCAAGACAGGAGCTTGAGTCAATCTTGTCTTTAACTCTTCAAAAGCATTCTCCTGCTATTGACCCCATTCGAACTTCACCTCCTTATGGGTCAACTTAGTCAATGGTTAAGCGATCTTGGAGAAGTCTTGAATGAACCTTCTGTAGTAGCCCGCCAAACCCAAGAAACTACGAATCTCAGATGGCGTCTTTGGAGACTTCCATTGCTTCACCGCCTCAACTTTCGCCGGGTTCACCATGATCCCTTCAGGATTAACTAGATGCCCCAAAAACTGAACTTCACGTAACCAGAATGCACACTTAGAGAACTTGGCGTACAACTTCTCCCTTCTAAGCGTATCCAGCACTTCCCGAAGGTGACCGGCATGCTCTTCTTCGCTCTTTGAATAAATCAAGATATCATCGATAAACGCAATCAATGATTTATCTAGCATAGGCCGACACACTCGATTCATCAGATCCATAAAAGCAGCTGGCGCATTGGTTAAACCAAAAGACATCACAAGAAACTCATAGTGTCCATAACGCGTACGAAATGCTGTCTTAGGAATATCCTGCTCCTTCACCTTCAGTTGGTGGTAACCAGATCAAAGGTCTATCATCTAGAACCAACTGGCACCTTGGAGCTGATCAAACAAGTCATCAATCCTCGGTAACGGATACCGATTCTTCACTATCAACTTATTCAGCTCACGGTAGTCAATGCACATCCTCATGGTACCGTCCTTCTTCTTCACAAAGAAGACCGGAGCACCCCACAGAGAGATACTCGGTCAAATGAACCCCTTATCTAACAACTTGCAGCCAAGTCATCAATTCCTTCATCTAGGAGGGAGCGAGACGATACGACGCCTTTGTAACAGGTTGGGCACCAGGTATCAGATCAATTTGAAACTTAATCTCGCGGTCAGGTGGCACACCTGTTAAATCTTCCAGGAATACATCTGGGAAGTCACACATAACCGGTACATCTGACATTCATGGTACTATCGCATCTACATCTTCACATAAGCCAAATAGGCACCACATCCACGCCTCATACACTTCTTTGCCACAACCACTAAAATTACTTTCGGGATCGTACTACTCTATTGCCGTAAATCGTCACCAAACTCCCATCAGGCGCGGTCAACCGAATCATCTTCTTACGAAAAATGATGTTTGCCTCATAGGCTACTAGCCAATCCATCCCTAGGAATACATTGAATCCGCCTAAGGGCATCACGAACAACCTAGCAGAGAACCTATGGCCTTCCAACTCTATGTCACAATCCTCTACCAGATCAGAAATTCTGGTAGACTTACCAATGGCAGTTTTTACATCGAAGGGCTCATCAATCTTCCTACTCCTAGCAGGTAACTTATCACAGAAGGCAGCAGAAATAAAACTCCTACTAGCACCGGAATCAAAAAGCACAGAGGCATGAGTTTGGTTTACTAGAAATGTACCTGACACCCACGTCGGGGTCCATCCTAGCCTCCTCCCGGGTCATAGTGAATGCCCTGGCTTCAGCCCTCTGCCCTTCCTTCTCCTTCTTGATCCTCTCCTTGCCCTGGAGTTCTCAGCCCTTGGCTTCTTGCAGTCCCTGCTCATATGCCCCTTCTCGCCATAGTTTTAACATTTTACCACATGGCGATCCCTTGCCATGTGGCCCTCCCTCCCATACTTAAAGCAGAGATTCGATCCCCACCTACAGTATTCTGCATGCCCCTTCCCGCACTTCTCACACACCTTCACTCCTAACTCGGTTACAGCCACCTTGCGACCCTCTACCTTCGCCTTTTTGCCCTTGGGAGGGAAACTGCCACTACCAACACGTTTTCCACTCCAATTCTCCCTTCTCCTCTCATCTTCCCTTACGGCCCTAATGACCCCAGTCACCACAGACGGAAAAATCATGTGCATGACTTGATGAACCCCTTCAAGTATAGCCTCCTTCACTAAGGCCGTCAGATTAATGCTCTCATCCCCACCTACACGGTGATGAAGCTCGGGCTCTTCAGGAGCCGTTTCAGCAGTCCTAGCCCTGTTCCTCAAGACATGCGGTCCAGCACCACGTCCACCATGACCTCCACCCTCGAGAAGCCTCCGAAGATCTACCACCAGCCATCTCTAAGCACTATAAGATTCAAACACCAACACGATCATTCAAGGTAATAGCTCAGATTATGTCAAGTATAGTAAGTCCCTAATTATAGTGGCTAGTTGTGATTAGCTACTTACTTTACTCTTCATCCCCTAAGCATTCCCTATCCTGACTACATCAGTATCCAAATCTACTAGAAGCACATAATTCACATAGCACACGCACATAATTTCTTTTTCCATTAATTTACCTAAAATGTTTACATAAAACATTTACCTGCAGGCATGTAGCTACTAGGTCTGGCATCCCTGTTCCTATCTTCTCCCATTCTCAGTTTAAGTTTAGGTTTTGAAAATAATTTACCTAATTCTCTTAAACTTTGGCTCTGATACCAACTTGTAAGCCCCCGTTCCCGGGACGCTTACAGTTGGTCAATCATCGCATAAAACATATAAAATACATCATTTTGCAGCGAAAATATAGCTTTTCTTTAATAATTAAAAACATATCAAATTGTCATACCATTTCTTTTACATCCCAAAAATCATATTAATACAATAACATCCTCAAAATATGGATGCCAGACTCGAATCATCCCTAGTAGCTTATGCATCCATGCCTGCACCACCTCAGCATCATCGATTACCTGCCAACTGATATGCATATAAAAAGTCAGCGAAGCTGAGTGAGTTCTAGTTTATATAATAAAATACTTTACTTTTGATAAAACCTTTCCTTTACTTTCGTTCGTGATCACACATCATACATACATCTTGATAAAAGTCATTTATTATCTTTCATCATCGTTCATAATCATTCGTTTCGTACTTTCTTTCATTATTATCTTTCATGTTTATCTAGATCCTGCCATATGCTATGCCCCATCATTTGTGCATGAGGCGACTACAGTCTTGGGGTCAAGCGGCAAGGATCCCATTTCGTACGTTTCTATCAATCACGAAGACTGACCTTTTTTTTATGTGCACACAACACACTGTCGAGTTGACAACCCATAATGAGTTGTGAACCCCTTTTAATATGCTTGCAAGACTTTCATTCATTCATTACGTCCAATTTTTCATTATCTTTATCTTTCACTTTCATTACAATAATACTTTACGTACATAAGCACATATCACATCATGTAAAGTCACATCATAATACATAACATGGAACATCATAACCATAACAGCAATCATAAGAAAAGAATCAAATATTAGAAACATTAAACAAGCATAATGTTTCCTTATACATAAGTACTTAACATTTAAATTCTATTCCTAAAATTTTCAGAATAATTCTACGTGTCTACAGCGCATGAGTAAGTTATACAGCGGATGGCTTAAATGCTAAGTGTCCACAGCGGACATCTAAGGTCCACAGCAGACGACCAAATCCACAGCGGACGGCTAAGGGTCCACAGCTCATGAATAAGACACTAAGTGTGTTCACAGTGGATGACTTAAAACATTCTAAGTGTCCACAGCGGACAACCATAGTCCACAACGGACAGTCTAAAGTGCTTAAGCATCCACAGTGGATAGTTTATGTCCACAGCGGACAACATAAAATATCCAAAGTGTCCACAGATGACATGCAAAGTCTACAACGGACATGCAAAGTCCACAGCGAACAGTTAATGGTTCACAGCAGACATGCATGCATACTTAAAGGGTCTACAGTGGACATGTTAAGCACTTACAGCAGACGTGCATGAATTCCTATAGTGTTCACATCGGACAAACAATGTCCACAGCGGACGGCATGCATAATTCTCTTAGTGTTTAAAGCGGACATGCAAAGTCCACAACGAACATGCAAGTCCATAGCGGACAGTTTATATGACTAAGTGTCCACAGTCTATATGACTAAGTGTCCACAGCGGACAGTCTAATTGTCTTAAGTGTCCACAGTGGACACTTTATCCATGATCAAGTGTCCACAATAGATGGCTAGTGTCCACAACGGACACCAAGTCTATCACCCGCTGTTCAACTTATGCAGTTCCTAGTCCCAAATATCATTTCTAACATACCCTTAGCATAGATCTATCAAGATACACACTTAAACATAACAAACAATCATTCAACATCATGGAAATCTTTAAAACACATACATTTTCATAAAAAGTCATTTTCACAGTGGAAAACACAGTTTTGCCCAGTAACATCATTTTCAGTATGCATATCAGCCCCAAACAAGTAGAAAATCAGTAAAAGAGGGGATCTAGAACTCACCTTAAACAGCTTTCGAGTAGAACACCTCAAACCCAAGAGCAACCTGGAGTTCTAGCACCTAAACACATGAAAACAAGCAACTAAACACATAGAAACACACAAAGATCGGTCCAGAAGTTAAAACGCAACTGAAACCGAGAAGAAAACTCTTTAAAATCTCACATTCTTAAAGAACTTTCCACTTTCTCTCTCTAAAAACCGGATGGGAGCTTCTTCTTTCTTTTCAGCCGATAATATGCATGAGAGAGGGGGTATGGGCGGCCTTAACACCTTTTTTGAACCCATTATGGGCAGGTTTGCCCCTTGCACATTTTTAACCCCTTGCTTTAAAATAATACTCTTTTTCTCCCTTACTTTCTTTTCTTTCTTCTTTCTGGAATTTTTCGGGCGTTACAATATCTCAACATAGGATGAGATGCCTCAAAAACCCATTCAAGTATGTGAGACATTTAATATATGGGGGATTGATTTCATAGGGCCATTCTTAGTGTCTTTTGGCAATTGTTACATCTTGGTAGCAGTAGATTATGTCTTAAAATGGGTTGAAGCTCAAGCCTTACCTACCAACGATGTAAGAAACTTTGTCAAATTTCTTAAGAAACTATTATCTTATTTTGGTGCTCCCAAGGTCATGTCATCGACCTGTGGAACTTGAACACAAAGCCTATTTGGCACTCAAAGCAGCAAACCTTGATCCACACGGTGCAGGTCAAAATTGATTTTTGCAAATCCACAAACTCAAGGAACTGAGAGATCAAGCGTACGAGAATTTTAGGGTATACAAAGAAAAGACAAGAAAATTCCATGGTTCAGGATTAAAGAGCACCAAATAGTTTCATGTGGGAGAACGTGTCTTACTTTGTAACTCTCATTTATGTTTGTTTCCCAAAAAGTTAAAATCGCGATACTTGTGGCCTTATACGATTAAAGACGTTTATTCGAATGGTGCTATCAAGATTAAAAACTATGAGGGATTAAGTTTCAAGGTAAATGGTCATCGGCTGAAACTGTATATCGATAGACCAACAAAAATTTTCTCTGAGGAATTATACCTCTGCCTTAATGAAGACTAAGTGTGAGGAAGGGTCGCACCAAGAATCTGAACCCAAAACCTGGCACCTGTACATAGATTTTTCTTAAATTTTTAAACTTTTTGTAGGACCTAACACACCAAACATGAGGCCATGCTCCATGACTTACGCCCCTGCCCCTGACAAACTTTTTCTCGCGATTTCCATTGACGACTCTGGAATGTTACAGGCCTAATTTATGATAAAATCAGACAATCATGGTAGCTCAAATTGTATATAAATAACACACTTATTCCAGCCTATCATCGCTCAAAAATCTGCTAAAAAACCTTAAAAAATAAGTGACTCCAGCCACGGTAGCTTGAATTGGAACCATGCGAAGAACCCCGTTCCGAAACGTGAGAACCAACCATGTAGGAGTACTTCTTTAAGTTGCATGAACTGATCAAGCACTTGACTGAGATGAACTGATTGGCAAACCAAAGCCTAGCTGAAATTTTTCAAAAAGTTCAAAAAATCGGTAAAGAACTCGTCTCTATTAACCGTCAGCTCATGGAATTGAGCAAGCGCATTTAACACTGTCCCATCCCGAGCCTTTCACATGAAATATGTGGAGGTTTCTTTTAGAAAATTTTTATGATGTGTAATGTACACTGGCGCGCGATTAAGACTTTAAGTTTGCACTCTTAGACTCTCAGCTTTAACGTATTTTGTAAGCATAGATCGTTAGGAATTGTAATCGTTGTTTGGTTTGTTTTAATTATTTTTAGGACTATTATCGTATCTTTTCTTGTGATTTGGATGGATAAAACTTGACAGGGATAAGCATGTTACGCGTAACGCAAGAAATCAAAACAACAAAAACTAAAAACCGTAGCACACAAGGGGAGCACGCCCCCATGCCTGAAAATTTATGACATAAATGTAGACTTTTTAGTCCCTTGTCCCATCCATCTTTAATGATGGAGCCTGAAATTTGATTGCATGTTTGTTCCATCCCAAATTCACTCTAAGATCATCATTTCTTCCATTTTTCTTTCATATTCTTAAGTGCTTCAAATTTTCTTCCAAGATTAGTCATCTTATGATGTTATGATGATTATTGTTATATAGATAGGTAATTAGGTCTCTAAATAACCAAAACCCTAAACATTATATGTGAATTCATGCAACAATGTTTATATGGTTTGATTAATATTATAAACCTTCTTGTTATTGTATATATTATATGTTTAATTAGTGTGTCAATGATAGTGATTAGTTAGTTTTCTTTGTTTATATTTAATTTTATGTTGTTAAATTGACTATCTTCATAAACCGTGGTTGAATCATTGTTAATAACTTTCATGTTACAAGGAATCATGGTTTTAACACTTTAATTTCAAATGACATGAATTATTAACAAGTTTTTAAATGTTAAATGTATAATATTTTATTAAACAAGTAAGATAAATTTAAACCCATGATTAGTTAAAGGTTTACAAACAAAACCACACGAGCTCAAATTAAAAATTTCACCAGACAAAATGTTAAACACACCCCCATGCTCCATTAGGTACACCCCCATGTTCAACAATTTTTCCTCCTGGACTTAAATTATAACTGTTTCCTACAAGAATTACCCAAACACGGGATCGTATCTCAAAATTGTTCAAGAAATTCATATTGTATGGTGTAACTTATTTATTTATAATTTTAGGATCATGGAACATCCCTACCTTGTGTTTAACGAAAGCCGCGAAAGGTGGTGTCGTGACACATTGAATAATTATGAAGAGCTAAAAGGTCATACTTGTGGGTTAAGAGGACACCTTAGCAGGTACCGGATAGTAAGAAAGATATAATGTTTTGTTGATCATTCTATGGGAACGTATGCTTTCACGAAACAAACAATCTGTTTATGAACTCACTCATGAATTTTCAGCATCTTTCAGGTTTAGAATGAAGAAATCTGACCTTAGAATGATCGGACAGTTTTGTTTAGACTTGGTAGAAGGTGGCACAAAACATATGTTGCCTTGTTTGGGGTTTATGTGGGTATTTACACAGAATATGAAATGGAGGAAGAAGCAATGTCTGGTATGCTAGCGTATCACACGTTTCCAAACGAGGAAGTAAGGATTGCTATGATACATCCACTACCTCCTTAGTCATTTGATAATTGCACGCGGTCAAAGTGAGGGAGTTGTTAATCTAAGGGATTTATTTATCTTATATTGTATAGTGAATCTTCAACCGTGTAACATTGCCTATATGTTTAGTCACTTATTTGAGAAGAATGCAATTGCAGGTGCTCCTACACCAATGTTCGGGGGAAGCTGGAATCTGAATCAATATGAAAGTTATTAAAAAAAGAACCAAAGAAATTATGCAAGGACTGTTAGATTTGAGTATCTGTACGAGTATGCATATGGTTACAAATCTGCCGAATGGACAACCCAGGTTAATGCACAAAAAGCGACAAATTTTGGATCTGGCGGGTCTCGAGCAAATTATCATAAACCTCGATATGCTGGCACATCAAGAAGATGCCAGGGCTTCTAGTTCACACGTCAGTGATTTTCCGACCATGTTAGACCTTTATGAAGCAATTCAGACCACTAGCAACCACACCCGAAGATCTTTTGATTAGCGCAATAAGTAGTGAACCGAGTGGAGAATCTGGCAAACAGAGTCGACGATCAAGTAATGACGTCACTTACATTAGAAGTAGGATGTATCATGAGTGGTTGGATATTCTGCCACAGAGCCCATGAAAACCATATCGATTTTCGGGGTTGAGGGGCACGGTTGTTTTGTGCCATTCTATCTTTTTATTTTATGTCATCTTATTTTGTTTTGTATTTAGTATTTTAATAATTTCAATAAATTGATGATATTTCAGGTAATCCTGATGATTCTTCTAAGAAATCAAGGCGGCTGTGGGAAACGACCACACGCGTTCAAAGCATCATTTTTAGGGGAGTTTCTCATTACCATTCTCTGTTATGTATTATTAATCACATTGTGGAGAATGTGAATTTTAAGTGTGGGGATGGGTATATACGGGATATACATACTTGATACTTTGCAAAAAATGGTCCAACATTTTATAAAAATCACCTAACCTTTAATTTTTGTGACAAAAACACAAAAACTTTAAACAATTTTAGATAAAAAAATTATAAATATATGTTTCTCGAAATAAATAAGTAAATAAAGTAACACCCAAATAAACTTGAAAATGTTTTTTGTGATATCCTCAAAAGCAATGATTTGATACAAATATTTAGACATATAAAATGAAACACTTTTACCATTCCATCCGTATGTGAGTTTATTTTTGAGCCTTTAAACAACTTTTGCATCTATGCATATTTACTTTCATTCTGGATATAATTGAGGGTGTCATGTGATACGTGTGATTAGAACTTTTTTTGTACATACATTTCAAGACCTTGTTAGTATTTTGTTACACCCCCACTTATAGCGGAAACACAAGGATATAATGGACGAGGTCGTCATAAAACATTGATAGTTAATAGAGATGCATTAAATGATAAAAACCTACGTGTCATGATGTCATCCAACACAAATAGAGACTTGTGTTGCAGTTAATCAATTCCACGACAAACATAGTCAAACAAGAATATCCAAATTAAATCCCACAACCCGGGAACAAGTAAAGGCAATCACGCCCACAATTGATAACATAAAATGAACAGAAATATTTGAAACGCTAGAGCAAGTTTATTATGAAATTCTTAGGGTCATCACTAAGGCATTAACTCTAGCTATCCTTGATGATTGTTGTTAACTAAAAAGATATGATTAAAAGATCAGCACATTGTTGGTGAGTTCGCAGGTTTAAATAATGAATAGAAATTGATGTTGTGCAGAAGTTTGTAGGACATAAGTGTATACAGCTATAAGCAAGCAATATCACATGTAATCATGAGCCTCACAACTAAACCTACGATGTCCATACAGATCTTGTCAGAACATATTCACCCTAGGGTTCGTTCATGACCACTGTCGGTCCCAACTAGTAAACTAACAAGCAAGGGTGGGGATGTCAACCCAATAGTACTTTAATACCTGTCCGTTGGCTTTAACACCGGAGTTAAATAGCTGTGAATAAAAAACCACACTGGAAACTCATGTATGTACCGGACATAAACTTGCAAGAAAATATTGAGTTAAATAGCTGTGAATAAAAAACCACACTGGAAACACGTAATCCCAAATGAATAATTGATGTCACAACAAGAAAATATTGAGCATACTTTTCCCCCTTGATGTTTATAAAATTATTGTAAAAAACGGGGTCGCGGAATTCACATTGATTTGATACGAGCAACAACAAGCACGTCAAGCTTCTAGAAATTAGAGCGAACCAAACAACCAAACACCTATGATAAAAAGATATTTGATCTTATAAACACGTCTATTGAACGTCATACCGGTCTACCTCGGGTCGGTTCGGGTTTCTCCCCCGACTCACACCTAAAATATATATGTTTATATTTATATAAATAAATAACTCGATTACTCACGTAATTAACACGCATCACATTCGAATTATGGCATGATAATATTTTTATCTTATTCCATCCAAAAATAAAAAGTGGTTCTATAATGATCCTAACCTATATATATATATATATATATTACGTAACACACACACCACTCATGTAAACACACACAACACTATCACCAAAACACACTCACCACACGCATTAAACACACTCACCACACGCATACACCATCGCCAAAACACACCCCGCTCAGACACATGGTACACACACACTCATACGCAACACACACATTAAACACACACATACACCATTACCAAAACACATACACCATCACCAAAACACACTCACCACACGCATTAAACACACACGAACACTCACACTGTGCACACAATAACACAAACCTGTACACACACACTCATACGCAACACACACACACAACAAACACACCCCGCTCACACACACGGTACACACGTTCAACACCGTACGCCACCGATAGTGTACGGGCCCGATCAAAACGATAATATAACAAGACGAAAGGAAACGGTACCGAGACACGTACCAATGAAATTACGATATGGAGAGGTGATAACAATCGAAAATGCTTCACGACAGATCACGACGGTTGTCGGAGGTGGCCACTTCTTGCTCGGCGAGGGGGTTGTCTGCGGTGGTTGTCGATGGCGGGGGGTGTTGTTGGTGGTGGTTAGGGTTACGGTTGCAAGGGTATATATATATATATATATATATATATATATATATATATATATATATATATATATATATATATATATATATATATATATAAATTATATTTACACTCTATCCCCTGAACTATTTATTCCTATTTTTAGTTAATCCAAAAACTTTTAACGTAGACGTTAACGAGTCCATTAATGAGACTTGATATGTGAACAAAGACGTGACACAGATAGATATTAACGCGTCCAAAGATCACGGATTCGCGAGCACGATTTGATAGATTTTACGTGAATGATATTGTATATATTTACATAGATAATAATACTAATATTAATATCACTAGTATTAATAATAATAATATTTATAATAGTAATAATATTCATAATAACAATAATAATAATAATGTTGAAATTCAATAATAATAATAATAATAATAATTATATTGATAATAATATATAACAGTAATCCAATTTATTATTTCATGAGTTCAAGAAGAACGTGTCTAACTCACGAAGTCAAAGACACAATCATGAACGTATTGATTACATGAATACAAAAATAAATACATAAACGATAGATAACGAGTTTCTTGTTAGTTGACGGACTCGAGAATGACGCATATAACATATTTCTTACATAAAAATGATTTAGATATTAAGAAACCCAACCATTCAAGCCTCAACCATCTTTTTACTATCCATACCGGCAAATTACCCATAGTTGCCCCCTTGAACTTAATCATTTTTATTTCTAGATCACTCGAACCATGAAGTCACTAAACCAAAAAGCCTTCAACAAAAACAATTTTTTGTTAAAGATACGTTTTTGGCTTATTTCAAAAAAAGAGAGAAAAAGAAAAAGAAAAATTTGGTCATTTAATGGTCACACCTAAATGAACTGAAATGCACTCCTTTGATTTTAATTTATTTTGTTGACTTCACCACACAAAACCAGGACTTTCCCCGGAAATCTACGAACAAATTTTCAAGCTCAAGATCGATACAAGAAAGAAATGACAAAAAAGGAGCAAGTACTACCATTTTGTGGATTTCAAAAAGGTGCCATAAAGAGATGGATGAAAAGATGTGAAAGATGCCCTGCAAGAAAAACCAAATCAAGTCATTATAGCATACAAAGAACTTATATGATTGAGTGCTATTAGGCTTCAAGCTGAGCGATCCTTACGAAAGGATAGTTTCATGTATCTTCGGGTGAAAGATGAAGTGAGGGTTTTGAAACCGAAATACGGTCTTGACAATCTGACTTTAAACGAGTCCTCGCATTAGTATATCCCTTCTAGCTTGAAGTAATGTATAGGGAACCCTTTTACTGCTTTCCTTATAGTTTATGTTATTAAATAATCCAAAACCTTCGTCTTTAGTATTTAGCCATATTTCCTAAATAATCCATACCCGAGCCTGAGTCACATTACAACCCACCGAAGACCTAATGATTTATACAAGTAAATACCTGAATAGGTGGAGATTTGATCCCTTACCAAGCGTATGAATTCACAGTTATTCATACTAGGCAATTTAGCATATTAGTCATACTTAATCTTGATTATGACTATATATAAATCCGAGTGTGAGTGCACCTTATGAGAAGTGTGGGTTTTTACTTGTTAATAATCTTTACTAACTAATCTATTGCTTGTTAGGATATCATTCTTTGCTTAAATTGTTTATATTTGGGTAGAATAAGTTTACTCGCATATTTCCCGAAAGATATATTTATCCTTTAATTTATTTGGTTTTTGATGATATTGTCATTTTAAGTGGTTTTGCTTGAGGACATACAAAGTTCAAGTGTGGGGATGTTTGATGTGCTTTGAGTTATAAATAGAAAACATATCAAAAGCAATCATTTATTCCTTAAACTCTTGCTTAAAATGATGAAAGTAGGCTTAAAAGTGTTAAATTGTGTTTTCAAGCTTTCAAAAGACCAAGATGGACAAAAGGAGCATAATTAAGAAGAAATTAAAGAAAACTAAGCTTCGGAGTCCAAGCATGAGATCGTGCCTCATTAAGCATGCCTCCATGCCCAGCCTGAAACACACCCCTATGCTAAAATTGTCACATCCCTATGTTTAGCAGTCTGACATGACAAAAGTATTGTCCCCTGAAAAGTAAGCACGGGGGCATGCCCCAGAAGGTACGGGGGCATACACCATTATGGACACGGGGTTGTGCCTGACCATTTCTACACCTAGGAGCTGACCAACTTTCGTAAGCATTGTACTAGCATGGAGCCATGCCTTTTAGGTACGGGGCCGTGCTTAAACACTCTAGAAAGCCAAGTAGAGACTCGTTTCCAACATTTTAGAGAGCTTTTAGGGTGGGAAAACTCTGTTGAATTCTCTTAGGAATCCACACTTGAAGACCCTTGGGAGGCTCAGGAGATGCTTTTAACACTTAAAAGACGCCTTGGGATTGACTAAACATCATCCATTGCAAATCATCGGTTTGATTGTTCCATTTCATCGATGATTGCATATCTATCTTCTATTTTAGTTGTTGTTATATTTAAGCTCATTATGAGCTAAACTCTTATTATCATGTTAACCGGATGAAACTTATGTAATTTCTAATAAAATAATGGTGTATTTTATGTTATGTTAATGTTATGGTAATCTTAGGCAAACTTTTAATGGGTAGCATCTACATTTGAATGGGAAGTTATAAACTTATAATTTGTAATTATGAATATCATACAAGGTTGAAAAAAATATGAACTAACTTTAATTCGTGAAACCGGTCTTCATAATAAATCCATGGCTAATGAACTAGAAATGGTTATTAGAAATCATATCACCTTAACTTTCTGATCATTTGCGAGTTCCCTTTTAACAGTTTGACAAATCTACAGTAATTGTTATAGTTTTTTTAAAATTAATGGTATGTTAAAAAGAAACTTGATCAACTCTCTTTCTAGTATTAAGTTATGTTTTCAGCTAATCGTATGTTAAAAGGATGCACAAGTATTACCTATATCACTAGGGGCTTGGAGGTTAGTGTTGTAAATGATTTGATGTGGCTTTCCTTGTCACTACGAGGCTAGCTTACGAGAAATCCATGCTGGCTCATGTTTATAAACCTTAACATACCTATTTTAATTTATATCTTTAATCATACCATGCAATTCATCATTGATACAAAAGTGTATATAATAGTAGCCATCTATAGCTGAATGCGTGCGTGCTCAATATGGTCAATGAGACCGATTCGAAGTTTATCATGAGTTTTATTGTCTCATATCTCCAAAAGTACGTCATCATCATCTTGTGCATACATTGGAAGATCCTCAATGTGCTCGAGACATAAGAACCCTTCATATTTTAAAATCATGTTATGCAAAATAATACAGACATACATGACTTTTGTAATTGTATTTCATGCCATGCTCATGTAGTAGATGAACTAAACCCCAAAGAGATTTAAGGATACCAAAAACTCATTCGACATCATTTCTTGAGCCTTTTGTGCCACCTTAAATCATATCCATTTGTCACTGGTTGGACAAGGAAGAATTTTAACAAATGTTGTCCATGCGGGGTATATCCTATCTACGAGATAATATCCATACTTATATTCAGTTTTGTTTAGCACAAATGAAATCTTTAGTGTCTTTCCATTAACAACATTGTTGAATAATGACGATTGGTTCAACACTAGTATGAAAATATTTAGAGTTATTTTCCATATCAACAACTATTTGCAAATAGTTCCTTTTCATCCTAAATCGTTCAACATGCTATCATTAAACTTTGGCTCGTCTGAGAAATAATTCGCAGCAAGACGATCATGTGATACACCACTATTATCTCTTCTAATATAATTTCTTATAGAAGTTGGTGAAAAAGATGTTAGGCTCATTTCAAAAGTCCCCAATATTTGAATTTTGAGGGGTGGAGAGCGGGTTACCTCACTCGCTATTACTGCCATTTGTCGAACCCAGTGGTGGGTGGTGGTGATGTTTTTGGTGGCATTTTAGTGGCGCCACACCCACACCACCTCCAATACCTTCACCCTAAGAATGAAGCACTATAAATGTAATATGTTTGTTTTGTATAAAAATAAGGCTGATAATCAATTCAACAAGAAATTCAAAGTTGTAAGGAACAATACACGAGGTGAACATGTTTCACCCTTTGTGGATATATGTGCATAAATGGATTTATTCATAAGCGTAGCGCATCTTATTCTTCACAAAAATAGCATTACGGAAGCATAAAAACCCGTACAATGATATAAATTATGAATGTCATGTTGGTTAGGTTTGGGTTGAGCTGGCACATGTGGGGGTAGTCATAGTATCGACTAATTATCTTTTTAATAATATATATTACAAGAAAAGGGATGAAACCACTTATGAGCTATGGATGGAGCAAAAAGTCAGTATATAAATACTTAAAAATATGGGGTGCCTAGGAAAAGACTTAATACCAAAACCTAAGGTTTAAAAGATGGGACCCAAGCATATTTTTTTGGATATACACTCAATAATAGTGCATATCAGTTTATGGTTCATGAGTCAAAGAAACTTGATATACACAAGAACACTATCATAGAATCAAGGAATGCTTCATTCTTTGAAAACATGTTCCCTTTTTAAGACAAGAACCCATTAGTTCATCAACATGCATTGATTATATTCATGAAGGGAGACATGAACAATCTGAGCCTAAAGAGGTTGAGCCAAGATGAAGCATATGCCTATGGATTAAGAAATCCTTTGGTTTGGACTTTATGGCTTATGTTGTTGAAGGTATGCCTAATACCTATCATAAGGCAGTTTCTTCTTTAGAAGATCAAGAATGAAATATATTCTATCTTCTAAAATCATACTTAGGAGCTAGTAGATCTTCCTTTGGGTTATAAAACATTTGGATAGTGTTAGATATTTGAAAGGAAGATGAAGTTGATGGCGTTATTGATAATTACAAGCTAGGTTAGTGATCAAAGGATATAGATAAAAGGAAGGTCTGATTAATTTGATACTTACTCATCTGTGATAAAATAGCCTCTGTTTGGTTGGTTCTTAATTTGAGATATGTGGAAGTTCACTAAATGGATGTGAAAATCGCATTTCTAAACATTCATTTAGAATAAGAGATCTACATGGTCAGACCTGATGGTGTCTTCACTCTTTACCAATAGGGAATAGTGTGTAGACTTGTCAAGTATTTGTATGGCATGAAGAAAGCTCCAAAATAGTGGCATTAAAATTTAATCATGTTATGATTGATAATGGTTTCAAAATATATGAGTGCAACAAGTGTGTATATGTGAAAGTAAACATGAAGGTTACGTGATCTTATGTCTTTTTGTAGATAATATGCTTATCATTAGGAGTGATGATAGTATGATTAAATCAACTAAAGACATGCTAAAAATAATATTTGACATGTAATACATGGGTCTAGACAATGTGGTTCTTGGGGTAAAGATCACTAGGATCCATGATGGTCTTGTATTGAATAAAACTCACTATGTGGACAAGATCTTTTAGAATTTTAATATAGGGGACACGAGTGTTGCTAAGACTCCTAATACCACCTAACATCTTTCTAAGAATAAAGGTGAGGGTGTTGTTCAATTAGTGTACTCAAGGGTCATTAACGGTTTAATGTATCTTATAACATGTATAGACATGACTTAGCGTATGTTGTGTATGGATAAGTAGAAATACTAGTAATCAAACTATTGAACATTACAAGAGTATGATGAGGTTACTAAGGTACTTCAGATATATAAGGAATTATTGACTTTTTTATAACTGGGATCCGACAATGATCAAATGATACACTTATGCAAATTGAATTTTTAATTTGAAAGATTCCAAATTAATAAGTGGGTACATGTTCGCACATGGAGGTGCAACTATAGCTTGGAAGTCAACAAAGCAAACTATTATAGCTAGATCCATGATAAAGTCTATGTTTATCATCTTGGATAAACATGGAGAAGAGGCAGAGTGGCCACGCCAATTTATGAAGGATATTCTAAGTATTGGGATATTTGAGGTTAATGTTTATTAAAACTTAATTTATTTTGATTTGATAAATTGCTGAAGTGCTTATGAAGAGTCAGATTTTTCATATCATAGTCCAACTTTTGATAACATAGTTACTTTTGATAGATTGTGTTCTTCCAATTGATAGGAAGCTTCCAAAGAAAAAGCTAGTTTCAATTGACAGTTTCACTTCTGATGACAACATCTTCAGATCTATATAAAGAAAAAGCTACTTTCAAAAAGGGTTATCATAATTGATTATGTGAAGTCAAAAGATAACATTGCAAAACCCTTATGAAAGACTTAAGCAAAGAGTTAGTTGAAAAGTCATCACTTGGAATGAGACTAAAGCCCATGGAGTAAGTTAATACAAAGGAAAACTTACCCTAAGAGGTTGTAGATCCTATGAATAGGACAATTTAATTGTATAAACTGATGCTATTATGGGGGAATAGCTCAAATAAATAGTGGGAGATGCATAGTTCCTAGTCCATTCTTAGAATAAATTAGTAACATCAAAAAGATTAAGCATGTGACATTTGATGTTTTATGAAAATCACCTATGTGAGAGTGAGTTACTTTGAATGGTTTATGGGGGGTACAAACCCTAGAGTTCTCATGGATCCAGCCTAGTGCTCCATGACCATAACAATGTCAATGAGTGATTGAACAGACCAAATAAAGCGTTGTGTGAATTTTAATAGCATTTACATAAATGGTGGTTCATTTAATGACATCATGTCTACTAACAACTAGAATACTAAGTATACATCATAATGGAGGGTTTAAAGGTTACACCTACCTATCCCGCAATACTCAACCGTTGCATTGTATGAGAAAAGTAGCATGTACGAATCGATCTCTATTGTGAAAATGGATTTTTAACAAAATAGGAAAAGAAGTTTTTCCTAACTTTGGATAAAAATAAATATAATTAAAGATAGTAAATATATATGTTATTTATCAAGTTTAGTGTCTGCTATATGAGAGCTTCACAATGAACCTAACCACATCCATATGAAGTTAAGATGAATGAGTTATTAATGCTCAAAGTAGGTGTTTAAACAAACAAAATGACAAAAAATCATTAAATATTAATTTAATGGGTGCATAATAAACAATAGCATAACAACCGAAATCCGTCGATTTTCCATTTTCATTTACCCGTGTTACAGAATGCCAAACCGGGAACCTTGCTACTGTTGGGAACGGTCTGCCCAAGACACATATTGGATTGATGTGGCTAGTATGTTATGATCCAAGTCGGGTCATACTCAATAACAAGCTAGACAAACACCTACAATAATTATTTTATGATATGATCATGTAAATAAATATTTACACTTATAGTATTTAGAAATTGGGTTTCTATATATTTGCACATGTGTTATAAATAAATTATATGGATAATTTATTCTAGAGAGAGAGTATTATATATTGTTATTCAAATGGTTGAACAACAATATAAGTCTTTTGTCCGCATTTCTTAATCACTCATCCGCATTTACTAATGCGGATGTGCTTTTGAGGAAATGCAGATGAATGTTCCTCATCCGCAATTACTAATGCGGATGTGCATTTTGGGAAATGCTGAAGGAATTTCTTCATCTGCATTTACTAATGCGGATGAGCATTTGAGGAAACACTGATGAACTGATCGTCCGCATTTACTAATACGGATGTACATTTTGGGAAATGCTGATGAAACTGTTCGTCCGCATCGACTAAAGTGGATGTGCATTTGTAGAAATGCTGATGGAACTACTCATCCTTATTTACAAATACGGATGTACATTTGGGAAATGCGGATGAAATTTCTTCATCCGTATTTACAAATGCGGTTAGAGGTTGTTCATCCGCATTTACTAATGCGGATGAATGTTAGAGAAATGCGGATGGGTTAAAGGGGCTGGGCCCTGCCCATTTTTCTCTCTCTACTCGTCTGAAATTCAGTTTCACAGGACATGCGATATATGATTGCAATCAACCACTCTCTCTGATAACTTATAACACACACAAAAGGTGCAGATCGGTGTTCCTATTGCTTTTCTCTCAATCGGTCAAAGAAAACCAAGAACAGAGATAGTTCAAGTGAAAATCCTAGCAACCTGGTGTTTGTTGGAAGCTTGGGGTAGACAAGCTTGAGGCCTCTTACTTTGGAAGCTGTCATTCAAAGATTATCTTCCTCTAACCCATTCGATAGGTAGAATTCTAAACACCCTATGGTTGTTTGTAAGCATGTTTTTCATATAGCGATCCATTATGGGTTTTTAACAGATATATAAAATGGTTTATATATATTAACTGTAACAAGTTTTTCATCCTAATTCTGTTGCATTTTTTACTTTATATGGATAAAATGACTCTGATAAACTTGTTCAAACCCCAACAATGGCATCAGAGCCGGTTATATGGATACATGCTTCATCTGGACTGAAATCTTGGTTTCTTGCTGTTAATTCACCAACAGACTGAGAATTCTGGTCAATGTTTTCCCTGAATTTTTCAAGATTCTATTTTACATGCATATTGTAATCCTAAAAAATTTAATAATTTGGATGATTTAGTTGTTTGAACAAGAATCATGATATTCGGTTTGTTTATACATTAACCAAAAATCAGTGGTTCAAGGGGAAGCTCTTGGGTATTTGCTTACATATTTGGATATGTATCTTGATGTTCATAACTTAGCCGAGACCTTGTGTTTGGATGTGTTGTGATTTGTATTTGATTATTCAAAGGGTTATAATAATTAAATGTATTTGTTCTTCTTCTTGGCTATGTAATTTATTTATTTTTCATTTGATATGTAAAATAAATAGATTAGTTGCATTTCACTTTTACTTGAAAATTTATATAGGATATATTTTGTAAAAGAAGATGCAACTAGGATGTTTTTCGGTTTGGGCCAATTTTGTGCCCAAAGGGCTTTATAGCTCTTAATGGGATTTAAGCCCAATGACCGAAAACATATTTTGAAGGCCTAAAGGAGTTTGGTGCAGAAATTTAAGCCCATTTGGAAGCCCAAATCAAATGGGAGAATCACAACACAAAGTGGACGCTTGAAGCATTTGAATGCGGAATCAAGTGGGAGTTCACCGACACAAGTGTTACCCTTAGGAAGGACCTAATTAACTCACTTGTTTCGGTCAACAAGTTATGTTAAATTAGTTGGCGATGGTTATAAACTTGTTGTTGTATGTGTTGCTTGTATGGTTGATTTAATTTTATTGTTTATGTGATATTTGGATATGCACTGTTAAACAATTTCAAATCAACAACAAACTTCAAATGGTTCTTTTGAAAACATTAACATGGGTAATAAAATGGTTTTATTAAATGTTAATGTTCTTGCAATAAAATTGGGTTTTATTAAAAGAACCTTGGAAATTGGTTTCACTAATGTACCACGCATTTGAATGCATGCAAATGTAAGGTACAAAATGTTTTCATAACTAGAATTAATGAAAACAAAATCCCTTCTAAACAAGTTTAACACCATCCTTTTATACAACACTCGAATCACTTGGGAACTCTTTGTGGTATAAAGGTAACCTAACCACATTTAGGGAACTTGTGTGTTTGAAGTGGGCTTAACATATTTGTGGGATAAAGGTCACCTAACCACCTGTATGTGTAAACTCACACGTGTGTGTAAGTAGGACGACTTGAGTTGGAAACCATGTGAATAGGGTCACCGAAGCATGGCGTACAATGGTGTTGATGGGATTAAACATGCCAACTAAACATAAAGATGTTTAACCGATCCCATAATACTAAAAGTTGCAAAGGGTTGCAATTGTCAAAAGTTGACTACCTTGTTAATTTAAATAATGGGATAAATGTCACCTAACCATTATTTAAATATAACGTTGGATTCTAGATTTTAATTATTAATTGTCTATGAGACATGACAGGGTGTTAATAATTAAATTTTTTTTTTGTAAATACTAAAATTGAACTTTGTTTATATTGTAGTAATGGCCGCAAACAACAACAACGCTACCTCCCCGACCGTCCATAACCTGTCACTGAGAACTATCCTGGAAAAGGATCATCTCAACCACAATATTTTCATGGATTAGTTTTGAAACTTGAGAAATCTTCTCAAGCAAGAAAAGAAATCATATGTGTTGGACAATCCTATTCCCGATGAACCCAACATTGATGATGTTGATGCCTACGAAGATTGGGTTAAGCACACTGAGGATTCTGTGCAAGTTTCTTGTCTCATGTTGGGAACCATGATTCTCGAGCTTCAAAAGAATTTTGAACATGACGGGGCATACGACATGATTACCCAGCTGAAGGAAATGTTTCTTCTACAAGCGAGGGTAGAGCGCTACGAAATGGTTCGAGCGCTTCATGCATGTCGAATGGAAGAAACCCAATCGGTATCATCTTATGTGATGAAGATGAAAAGCCACATTGATCACCTCGAAAGGCTGAATTGTCTCGTCTCCTAAGAGTTAGCCAAGGATTTGATCCTCAATGGTCTAACCAAGAAGTTTGAGACATTTATCATGAATTATAACATGAATGGATGGGACAAGAGCATTGAGAAACTTCATGCAATGCTCAAAACAGCCGAGGCAGGGATGGGTAAAAGGGTTTTACCAGTTCTCATGATCAATGAGGGTGGCAACAAGAAAAGGCATCACCCCGAACCCAAGGCAAATATTGCCAAAGGCAAGGGATACGTCAAAGGAAAGGGTAAGGGAAAGACTAAAGCAGGACCACCAAAACCGAGGCTTAAGAAGCCAAAGGTTATAGAGAACGATCCATGCTTTGAGTGTGATGAGATAGGACATTGGAAGAGGAATTGTCCAATCTATCTCAAAGAGTTGAAAAACAAGAGGGATGCTGGGCTGACCTCAGGTACAACTTTCATGATCCATATTGAACTTAATGTTATTTCTTCAAACACATGGGTATTCGATACCGGATGTGGAACTCATATTTGCAATATGTTGCAGGGGTTCAAAAGAAATAAGCATTTTAAGGAGGGGGATACTAGTCTCTACATGGGTAACGGAGCAAAGGTTGATGTCAAAGCCCAAGGAGACTATATCTTGAAGCTTCCAAGTGGTTTGGAAGTCATTTTGAAGAATATTTTGTATGCTCCTAGTTTGACTAGGAATAGAATTTATGTTTCCCTTCTAAAACAATATGGTTATGTATTAAAGTTTGTAAACGATGGTATTTATGTTTTTATGGATGATATACTTTATTTTAAGGCTATGTCTTCTAATGGTATTTATGAATTGGTTCATGATGACTCATCCTTTAATAACTCGTTATACCAGTCAAGCACCAAGAAACTTAAAATGGGTTTAAGTTAATTATATCTTTGACATTGTCGTCTTGGTCACATAAACAAGAATTGCATTCAAACACTTCAAAATAATGGTCTTTTGGAAGCAAATGAAGAGGGTTCATTTGATAAGTGTGAATCTTGTTTACAAGGAAAGATGACCAAGAAACCCTTTAGTGGGACTAACCAAAGGGAAAAAGATTTATAAGGAATCATACATTCGAATGTATATGGTCCTTTTAAAGCAATGACAAGGAATGGTGAAAGATACTTCATTACCTTCATCGATGATTATAGTCGTTATGGTTATGTGTACTTGTTAAGACACAAAGATGAAGCCTTTGAAACGTTCAAAATCTTCAAAAATGATGTAGAGAATCAACTCAACAAAACAATCAAATTTCTTCATTCGGATAGAGGAGATGAATACCTTAGTGATGCCTTTCAAGATCATCTTAGGAGTTGTGGGATTGTCTCACAACTTGCTCAACCCAGAACACCACAACATAATGGTGTGTCTGAGAGGAGAAACCGAACCCTATTGGATATGGTTCGATCTATGATGGCTAGAAGCATGCTGCCTCTATCATTTTGGGGTTTTGCATTGCTCCCCACAGCCCATATTCTGAATATGACCCCAACCAAGAAAGTGGATAAGACACCTTTTGAAATATAGCATGGAAGAGTTCCATCGTTATCATATTTAAAGGTATGGGGTTGTGAAGCTTATGTTAAGCTGAAAACCCTAAACAAAGTTAGAACGCCAATCCACTAAGTGTATCTTTGTAGGATATCCCAAAGACTTGATGGGATATTACTTCTACAATCCAACAGAGCAAAAGGTATTTATTGCTCGAAAGGCTGAGTTCTTGGAAACTAAGTTCCTTACAGAAGGAACTACCGATAGAACAGTGGAACTTGATGAGGATCGAGAACCACAAGCCGACACACGTTTGGTTGATACTAGCAATCAACAAGAGGTTGTTGATAATGATCAAGTGGTTGATCAATACACACAAAATGTTCGCAGATCTGGTAGAACTAGCTAACCACCTGAAAGATATGGATTTTTCATGAATGGATGCTATGTAGTTTACCCGGATGAACCAACTACGTACCATGATGCAATGTCCAATTCGGATTGTGACAAGTGGCTTGAAGCCATGAACGTAGAGATGCAATCCATGTATGATAACCAAGTGTGGGAATTGGTTGTTCCACCACTTAACTCCAAACCGGTTGGATGTAAGTGGGTTTTCAAGAAGAAAACCTATATGCATGGAAACTTGGATACTTACAAAGCAAGACTTGTAGCAAAAGGTTTCACTCAGACTCAAGGGGTTGATTATGATGAGACCTTCTCGCCTGTGGCAATGCTAAATTCAATTAGGATATTATTTGCCATAGCTGCATATTATGACTATGAGATTTGGCAAATGGATGTCAAAACTACTTTCCTTAATGGACATCTCGAAGAGAATGTCTATATGGTTCAGCCTGAAGATTTTGTCGATCCATAATAACCTAATAAAGTATGCAAGTTAAAGAAATCAATCTATGGATTGAAACAAGCATCGAAAAGTTGGAATCAACGTTTTGATGAAGAGATCAAGAAATTTGGATTCATCAAGAACGTTGATGAAGCTTGTGTGTATAAGAAAGCTAGTGGGAGCATCATCACATTCTTAGTATTGTATGACGATGATATACTACTGTTTGGAAATGACATTCCAACCATGGAAGGTGTTAAAACCTAGCTTGGAAGTTGTTTTTCCATCAAAGATCTTGGTGAAGCCGCCTATATTTTGGGAATAAAGATCTATAGGGATAGATCAAGATGGTTGATAGGTTTAAACCAAAGTGCATACATTGATAAAATCTTGAAAAGGTTCAAGATGGAGAACTCTAAGAAAGGTTTGGTACCTATTCAAAGAGGGACAATATTGAGTGCATCTCAATGTCCAAGCTCAAAGGATGAGCAAGAAAGGATTAAGGAAATCCCATATGCATCTGCTATAGGATCCATCATGTATATAATGATATGCACTAGACCGGACGTGTCATGCGCTTTAAGCATGACAAGCAGATATCAGCAGAATCTAGAAAATATCCATTGGATGGCTGTTAAGAGTATATTGAAACACCTTAGGAGGACTAAGGATATGTTTCTAATATACCGATCTAGGGGTAGTCTCTACCATTCAAGATCCCTTAGAGATCTTTTGTGACAACGAGGGTGCGATTGCTCAAATCAAGGAACACCGTGCACATCAAAAGACAAGGCACATTAAGCGAAGATTAAACTACATAAGGGATGAAGTTGAAAAAGGAAAGATATGTATTTGCAAAGTTCACACCGATCAAAATATTGCGGATCCACTCATGAAGCTCCTTGAAAGGCCAAAGCATGAGAGTCATACTTGTGCCTTAGGACTTCGATATTCTAGTGATTGGATTTGATCTATTTAGTATTTAAACAATGGAACAATTGTAATTTTGACTCATATATATATAATTGTGATACTATGAGTTATGTTCCATTTTAGCATGTTTAGATCCATGAATATGTTTATTATTCTAAATTTCCGTAGGCGGTCATATTTGTGGGAACAAATATGAAGTAAGACTATTATGAACTTGGATTGGTTGATATTCATAAGGTATGAATATAGAGCAAAAGGTTGCTTCCAAAGTTCATAGATATTTGTGGGATACAAATATTGAACTGACCCGCTCTCAAATTTTACTACATGGAATTATGTAATTGATCATAAGTAAATTTGAGTAAAGGTGAATATCATAGTATCCTCTGACCTGAGATACATATTGGGTTCCGATATTCACCAAATATTATACTTTGATCTAGTTCTTTGTTGTTTTGAAATATGGACAGTACATAAGGCTAGTTTCAGGTGTGACACAAGGTGATTGTGAGAAACGTATGTAGTCAAGATGGGATTTGTTCCTCTTATTTGTTGAGAGTATGATGTATAAGGCTTGATAAACTTAAATCAATAGGGAATGATCACTCTGTGTCTCTGGATTTAACATGACATCTATAACAAAAGGATAAATGATAGATTCACCTAAATCATTTTCAAGTACGGGACTTGAAGAAGATGATGTTATTGAATGGCACTTCGTCATGCGTATTAGGGGTAGTAAACCGTTGTTAGGCGGTATTTACTACTTGTATCAATCCTCTATGTATCTTGTGCAAGTCGGAGATTGTTAGGAACGGTCTGCCCAAGACACATATTGAATTGATGTGGCTAGTATGTTATGATCCAAGTTGGGTCATACCCAATAACAAGCTAGACAAACACGTACAATATTTATTTTATGATATGATCATGTAAATAAATATTGACACTTAAAGTATTTAGAATTTGGGTTTCTAAATATTTGTACTTGTGTTGTGAATAGATTATATGAATAATTTATTCTAGAGAGAGAGTATTCTATATTGTTATTCAAATGGTTGAACAACAATATAAGTCTTTTGTCCGCATTTCTTAATTACTCATCCCTATTTACTAATGCGGATGTGCTTTTGAGGAAATGCGGATGAATGTTCCTCATTCGCAATTACTAATGCGGATGTGCATTTTGGGAAATGCTGATGGAATTTCTTCATCCGCATTAACTAATGCAGATGAACATTTGAGAAAATGTTGCTGAAACTGATCGCTCGTATTTACTAATGCGGATGTGCATTTTGGGAAATGCTGATGAAACTGTTCGTCCGCATTGACTAATGCGGATGTGCATTTGTGGAAATGCTGATGGAACTACTCATCCGCATCTACAAATGCGGATGTACATTTGGGAAATGCGGTTAGAGGGTGTTCATCCGCATTTACTAATGCGGATGAATGTTAGAGAAATATGGATGGGTTAAAGGGGCTGGGCCCCGCCCACTTTTTTCTCTCTACTCATTTAAAATTAAGTTTCACAGGACATACGATATATGATTGCAATCAGCCACTCTGTCTGATAACTTACAACACACACAAAAGGTACAGATCGGTGTTCCTGTTGCTTTTCTCTCAATTGGTCGAAGAAAACCAAGAACAGAGATCGTTCAAGTGAAAATCCTAGCAACCTGGTGTTTGTTGGAAGCTTGGGGTAGACAAGCTTGAGGCCTCCTACTTTGGAAGCTGCCGTTCTAAGATTATCTTCCTCTGACCCATTCGAAAGGTAGAATTCTAAACACCCTATGGTTGTTTGTAAGCATGTTTTTCATATAAAGATCCATTATGGTTTTTTAACAGATATATAAAATGGTTTATATATATTAACTGTAACAAGTTTTTCATCATACTTTTGCTGCATTTTTTATTTTATATGGATAAAATGACTCTGATAAACTTATTCAAACCCTAACAGCTACTAAGTGAACCAAGTCCTCTATTGACCAAGAATGTTGGTTAGACTTTTAGGGACCATTCCCTGTAAGGAATGCTGCTATTCACCCAAAGGGTGAACAACCGAAAGCATTATATCCTTGCATTCTACCGTTCATTCTTTTTCTTTCTTTTTCCGGTCCGGCCCTAGATCCTAATTGTACCATGCTAGAGGAAAGATCTAAGGTTCTGGTCAATAACCTTGCACACTTCCTTTGACAACATTAAAATGCTACTCTAGTAGACAGTAGCCCTGAATACTAAACAACATCGATCTGACGAGCGGTAGTCTACCCGTATAGGAAAGCCCTTTGCTAGTCCAATATTCCACCTTATAATTAAGAGGCCTACAGTCTTTGGTTATGAGGAAATGAATAGATTAGGGTACGGTCCGATGTAAACTACAGTTTGATCGACAAGCTCAGTTTACAATGAAAATTAATGCAAGAAGAAGGATGGCAATGGAACTGGATTACACATCTTCTTAGGAACTCTTATACTTTAATCATAAATAGCCTATGCATGGGCTTATGACAGGCAGCTCGCTACCAGTAAAAAAATGCAGAAAAAGGAAGCATCATTGGCTAAACCCACGAGCTAGAGACGGAATTCCCAAGTCGAATGGGAAATCACCCATTTCTGTACCAGACCCACTGAATGCTCCTCTTTTCTACTAGAGTAAACTTCACTCTAAGCCAATCCAGTTCTCTACCTAAAGGTTCACTGGAACCTACCAAGAACTTGCCCGCTGCTCTATAAGCGGAGCGCTCTTTTATGAAGAAGAAGCGCGTATATCTTTTCTCTATGCTTGGATGGTGGAATAGATCATTGCATTTTTTAGAAGTACTAAAAGCTGGCGATGACTTGTCAACATAATCGAGATCGATTGCTTTCAGTGAAAGATGTTTTCAATTCCCTCCCAAAATAAATTTTTAGAAGTACTATGCTTGGAGAACATGGTACTTGGACTTACTAGATGAAAGAGCTTGATTGGTGAAGGGCTTAAAAATTAGGTAGCTGCTATCTATCAGTCTTTTCTAAGAGGTTAGGTAGGTGGTTAAGTCAAAGCAGAGAAGGAGACTAAGTCATCGGTCATGCCAGGATTTATGTCCTACTTCTAGCTGAATGAGGGCCGCACAGCCGTCAACCTTGCTGGAAGTGCTTTCTAGATCCAAGCTCTTGGTCTTTCGTTCACTATTTGAATGTCTGGACCAGTAAAAGTATACAAAAGGTGGTCTTGCCTTTTCCTTTACAACTAGTAGCTAATAGCTATGTTATTGATCTTTCCTCTTCCCGGCCTATTGTGACTCGTATGTCCAGCCAGCGACTATCGATTCCTAAAGAATCCACAGATTCTTCTACCACTCGACCAGATCTTCTAGATTGTATTCTTATTTTATGGCCTCAAACAACTTTACTAATAATACTTAGTTTTAAGCACTTCTTATATGCTTACTTTGATGGTAGATTTTTGCCTCGCTTCGGGGCCTTTCCCTCTCGTTAGCTTAGCTTGGCTTTAGTTAGAAACATGTCATGTGACTCCTAGTATTTCTTGTTTGTTGTGATTTGGTCAAGTAACAAGAAGTCTCATCAATCTGTATAGTGCACTTTCTAGTACTTTGACTTGGCTACATAGCGGTTATCATTCTCATTATGGCGCTTTCTCCCTTTCTGATTTATTAGAATTCCTTATACTACATCATAGTCAGGACCGCTCTGGAACAGAGCAAGTAGAAAGGAAAGAAAACCGCAGATGCATGAATGGAATATTCACATGGAATTGGTATTGGTCTAAAGAGCTGGAAAGGAAGAAGCAATGGACTAAGTGACGAAGCTAGGGGATTGAGCACTTCTCCTAGCGCAGGAGGTTTCGTCGCTGGATTAAGACGACTTAACGACTTGCCTAAAAGCAGAAACCCGAAGGTTAGCTGATATGTAGGGGTTTTCACTATATTAAAATGTTTAATTATGTGATGTTATGTGTTTAATATTGTGGAACACAATAACTTTGAGAGTTAATTGATTTTCAGGCTTGCGAAGCTAAAACGGACACATTTTGGGTGTTTTCAAAAGTTAGAATGGAAGTCGGAAGCTCACGAAGAAGGAAACACTTGAGAAATAGAAGAAATGACAAAAAAGTGAAGATGGGACGTAAATTACATCCCTTAGGATGTAAATTACGTCCTATGTGTGATCAGCCAAAATAAAGCACGCAAACTAGGACGTAAAACAGGAGAAAAAAGTGCTAATTAGAGGGGGGCGTAAATTACGTCCCTGAGGACGTAAATTACATCCCTGGGCTGACTGATATGAAAATTTAAGTTTTTGTGACCTAATTAAAGGTTAAAAAGGGGGCTACGAATTAAGACTCTACCAAGTCATTTTTGGCCATCCAAGGAGCTACTTTAAGAGCAAAAAACACCTATGGATCTATCCTTTCATGCAATCGATTCCTACAACAACCGAGTTTGATTCCATAACAACCATGAGTGGCTAAATCTCCCGTGATCTTCTTCGGGTGTAGGGTTTGTGTTTATGACGTTTGTTTAACTTTACTTGTTCTTAGATTGGGTTTAAGTTTTGATTGGCATGTTAAGCTATATGATTTCATTTATTGGTTGATTACTTTTAATGTTTTTTCTTTGTTTTGAATCTTAATCTAATACTTATTAGTTTTTAGTTTCTTTAGATCATAAGCATTATGAGTTTTAGGTTTTGATTAACAAATTGAAATTGGTAGCTTGTGAATAGGTCCCTTTACAACCCCTTCCATCTCTATCATTGAAACCAATCAAACTAGTACAATTATGTCTATGTGATTGTTTGTTAAGAATAACTAGGTTATAACTTTTACAAACTTGAAACCCGGAGTGGATCATTCTTATTATTATTGTTTTCAAAGCCAATCAAGTTTGTTACTTTACAATTTTGCTTTCTAAATCAATCCTTAATTTAAAGTTATTTTCTTGATCAATTTAAAATTATTGAACTAAAGTTACACTTTCTACATATTCCTCGTGGAGACAATCTTACTTACCCGTACTAGTATAGGTGAGATAAGCCTTGCATGAACTAAGGAAGACAACCTTTCACTTGGATATGATCTAAATTCCACATTCAAGAAAGAACCAGACTAGGCCAACTAAGAGACAGGATCAGATGAAAGGGAGAGAGAACTACTATTGAAAGAAGGCGAATCGCTACTTCTTGTTGCTATAAAATGGTAATATACTACTTCTTGGACTGTGTCGACACCCGAGAAGACTAATTAGAGATTTGCTAAATAGACCAAGTGCAAGCAAGCTTGGCTGCCTAGTGTCCTCAAATCATTCAATGTCATCAGTTAAGAATGTAGATCAGTCATTAATAAGTAAGGCCCAGAGAGCACACTTACGTTCATTGCCATATCGATCTGAGTACAATCGAATTGCTAAGTTACAGCTACTCCTAGTGCAAAGAAAAAGAAAGAAAAAAAGGGACAACAGCATTTTGCACAATGTTCTCTTCTAACTTTTAGACCTCCACTCCCTCTACCACCATTAAATAGGCTTGACTTTATAGCTTCTTCTTGCTTGAGCTGAGCACGTAAGCCAAGCCTTCACTTACTTACTCGTAGACATTTTTGGAATCTCCATCTCCTCGTCGCGCTTGTCAATCCACCTTTCAAGAATATCTTTAATAATAGATCACTCCATAAGAAAACCGATGAAACAACCACATCACCCTAATCATGAGGAAATGTGCTATGCTATAATATTACCCAAAGAGCTTCGGCCTTAGCTTTTGCAAAGCTTCTTTTCCCTTTCCTTTTTGCATAACCTCTTCTGTTATAAAGTCCAATCGCGAGAGTCTAAACTTTGTTGCACTGGTCTAAGTTCGCATGCCTTCTACTTAGTAGGTATGTTGGGTGAACCGAATTGATCCCCTATTAGATTGGACGGAGCTTTGTTGGCTTGAATAAAAGAACAATAAGTTGCTTTACAAAAGGAGTCCTTAGTATGTGTCAAAACCGTTATGGTACTACTACACCAAAGTCCCGTACTCGAACTTGCAAGAACGACCCAGTTGCTGGCTGACTTGGCAGCTGCCTTGAAAGCCTATTCTGATTGCGAGCAGTTACGATGACTTCTTCCTAAATAAGTTAAGTTATCTAAAAGTCAGTCTTTCTTTGTTTTCAATGATCTGGTGCTTGGTCCTTCATTAACTTGCTGGAAATGGAGTACCATGCCGACAAGATCCCTATAAAGGTAGTACAGAAAGAGAAGACTACTTGGAATTCGACTTCGGAAGCAAATTCGAGTGTTGGCAGCCATGTATGTTGTATCGACGATGCTATCTATTCATTGAATTTTCTTGATTCCATTTTCATATAGGCTCGCTCCCTCTTTTTCCAATAATTCATGCCCTTCCCTTTACTTTATAGGGTCTTCTTTAATAGGTTCATAGCCCACAGCCTTCCATTTCCATTAAATGACCTGGCCTCTCCTAGATCTTCCACCGTCCGGGCACCCTTTCCTCCCTATGCTCCCCTAGCGTGGGCCTACCACGCTTCGCGCCTGCGGCCTTTTCGCCAGATGGTCTATGCCAGTAGTGCCATCCTCCCCGCTGGCTGTATGGGTGGGTTGTCCCTTGATGTTGCGTTCTATTAGGCTATGGATTAGAGGAACAAATATAGTTGAATAGAATAGCAGATAGGTTACACGTTCTGCTGTGCCGAGTTTTGAGGTTTAGGTGGTGATGATCACCCCGGGGTATGCGCTAGCGCCCTGGACAGGCACTCTAGAACCCTCCAACACTCTTGAAAACCCGAGTCGATCGGTCCTCCATTCATCCGACTAGAGGTGTGGATAACGAGGCCACCTTCACAACCTTCTCCCATCTATCTTTATGTTGTAGTAAGGTAAGGCGGTTCGCTTGAGTTGCTCAACCGCCCTTAGCTCAATGCTCATGACGCGCTACAGAATCTCCATCGTGCCGGGGGACCAAGCAGGGCATAGCTAGCGGCATAGGAGCCGACTCGACATCAGCGGCTTCGTGTCGCACTGGAGTGATATGTGGTTCCGCACGTTCCACCAAAGATCCAAAGTTTTTTTCGTTAGTGGAACTCCCTCTTTATAAAAGATACATTCCCGTATATCGTATCGATTCGCGTAAATGCGATCCCTATGATATTTTTTGTGGAGCAACTCCTACTCTATTTTTTTTCTATAAGGAGTTGTTTTTCCACCGAATCATCATAGGCTATTCTATTTATTTTTTCACTATTCCTAAAGAATTGGTGATTGAGGCGATCCTCAAGTTCACCGTAGCGTTGTTCATCTTCCATTAGCGGTTTGATCACCTCAAGACCTTCATGAGGGGTGCTTTGGTGCGCTACAGGATGGTCCCATAGGTAATCCACTTCTGTCACGTGAGCCTGGTGAGAAGATCCGGGAAGCATCCAATGCGCCAGAGAGGGGCTTGCTTTCGTAGTGACGAGTGCTTGAAAAGCACAGCCAATCATGAAGGCCAGAGTGGAGGAGCAGCCCATTTTGCTAAAAAGCAAAGAGAGGGCCTTCACCCCTATGAAGCATGCTACCTTTGAGAGAACATAAAAAAAGAGACTCCTTTGTCGAAAGACAGAGAAGATAGAAAAGCATCGTAAGAGAGATTAGTAAGAGAAACAGAATGCATGCCCTTTGAAATAAATTCATTCTCACTGAAGATCCAAGCATTTGTATGAAAATCTTTGACATTTTTTCCTCTTTTTCATATCGATAGAATGAGCACTGCGAGCTATCTGCTTTAAAAGTGGTATATACATGGAGCTTCCACTACTAAATATATCCTTTAGTATAGCACGCAAGTAGGGATCCTATGGGGGCGAAGCACCCTAACTCCACACAAGCACATGCGGTGTGGGAAAATGTTGCAATGATGGCATACTTTGCAAAGTAGCTTGAGAGCCACCTTAGTATTTTTGACTTGTGGCATATGGATGCGTGTGTTTATAACGCGCGCTCGTGACATACCAAATCTATGGATGAATCTTGGGGGTCACTTGTGTGTGCGTGAGTGCATGGCAAGTGGTGCATGGCTTGGTTGACAGATTATCTGCTTGGCGCATGGCGCGTTGATCTAAGTGGGTCATGGCATCATGACGCATTTGATCGTGGTGTGAGATAGATCACATGACCATGGCACCTACGACACGGTGTAGCAGATCAAGTAGGGTGTCCTATCTGGTGAAACAAATACTATGGTGGAAGACGTGGCATGTCGACTACTAGCATGGCACACTAGTTTGTGAAACAAGTGGCATATGCGTTGTTGTAGAATGGTCACCATTCATGCACAATAGTTGAAACAAATTAACTATTTTAGTCACATGTCGAGTTGAAATGACAAGTTGTATAGTTCAATCTTTCTTTAAAATCAAATAAATAGTATTGAAGATGTTTAAAGCATTCAAATTTTAGATTTATGGTGAAATATATGTATTAACTCAAGTTTCACTAATAATACTAAGGTGAGTTTTGGTTGAAGGGCATACCAAAAGCTCAATTACTTTAGCTATTTTTTTCTTTCTCTTCTAGCAACCTTCTTGAGATATACAATTTAGGTTCTGGTTCCACCCTAGTAGTACAAATTGCTTTAATTATTGTATCCTAGGAAACAAACGAGTTTTTCTAACTTGATATATGTATTAGGTGACCCATGTTAAACACAAATCCTTAGTCATCACTTCTTCACTATCTACTACTTTATCTGCCCTTCTTGTATTTTATTTATTTCATTTGTAATAGTAATGTACTTATCGCTTTCCTTTGTATTATTATATTGTAATTTGAATATGAAGATGTTTTATATTTTTTAAAGAACGATTTTCCCATGGTTGGTTTATGTTAATTGAGTTGGCTAAATGTTTCTAGTTCATCTTTATAGGCCTCATGTAACGTGAAGGTTGCCCTTGGGCACCAAATCTGGTTCACTTATGATTAGGGTCTCTCATTTCATCCTATTAAGGACTCATCAGGGAGCAGTCATAGATCACAACTAGTGGTGCATTTGACATGTAAGTACATATAAGTATGTACACTCTACAAATTGTTGAGAATGTCCTAAGTGAGCCCATACTAGCAATCAAACACTATCTATCTAATCCATGTTTTATGAACTATATAAGGGAGGGTTCTTTAGAAAACTCCAATAAATGAGAAAATTTTAGAAAGAACTTTATCAACCATTGATTTTATTTGATTAGTGACCAACATCAATATAAATGTTTCATAATAGAAGAGGGCTATAATCAAAACAATGTATGTTCAAAACAGTACCC